>JAJQQW010000009.1:8231672-8396672 GCA_025583905.1 Ia io | reverse complement strand
ATGTTTCTCGATTGGAGAATTTAGTCCATTTACATTTAAGGTTATTATTGACTAGAGAGGCCTGGTGCATGAAATTCATGCACTCAGCAGGGGTGGGGTTGGGGGGGTGTTCCTTAGCCTGGCCTGTACTCTCTTGCAGTCAGGGAGCACTCAGGGGATGTCCGAATGATGGCTTAGCAAGCCTAACCCATCAGTCGGACATCCTTAATGCTGCCGCGGAAGCAGGAGAGGCTCCTGCCACTGCCACCGCTCTTGCCAGGCTTGAGCCTAGCTTCTGGATGGGCAGTGCTCCCCCTGTGGGAATGCACTCATTACCAGGGGGCAGCTAATGCATTGAGCATCTGCCCTCGGGTGGTCAGTGTGTGGCATAGCGAGCGGTTGTTCTGCCATATGGTCTATTTGCATATTAGCCTTTTATTACATAGGAAAGTACTTATTTATTGCCATTTTTAAATTATTTTGTGTGTTTATATATTTTTTAATTTTCTTTATTGATTAAGGTATTACATATGTCTCCTTATCCCCCCCTTACCCATCATCCCTCCTCTCATGCCCTCACCCCCAGGTGTCTGCGTCCATTAGTTATGCTTATTAGCATGCATACAAGTCCTCTGGTTGATTTCTCCCACTTCTCCCCACCCTCTCCTACCTTCCCTCTGAGGTTTGACAGTCTGATCGATGGTTCCCTGTCTATGGATCTGTTTTTGTTCATCAGTTTATGTTGTTCATTGTATTCCACAAATGAGTGAGGATATGTGATATTTATATTTCTCTGACTGACTTATTTCACTTAGTATAATGCTCTCCAGGTCCATCCATACTGTTGCAAATGGTAGGAGTTCCTTCCTTTTTACAGCAGAGTAGTATTCCATTGTGTAGATGTACCACAGTTTTTTAATCCACTCATCTGCTGATGGGTACTTAGGCTGTTTCCAAATCTTAGCTATTGTAAATTATGCTGTTATGAACATAGGGTTGCATATATCCTTTCTGATTGGTGTTTCTAGTTTCTTGGGATATATTCCTAGAAGTGAGATCACTGGGTCAAATGGGAGTTCCATTTTTAGTTTTTTGAGGAAACTCCATACTGTTCTCCACAGTGGCTGCACCAGTCTGCATTCCCACCAGCAGTGCACTAGGGTTCCTTTTTCTCCGCATCCTCTCCAACAATTCTCATTTGTTGATTTGTTGATGATAGCCATTCTGACAGGTGTGAGATGGTACCACATTGTCATTTTGATTTGCATCTCTCGGATGATTAGTTACTTTGAGCATGTTTTTATATATCTCTTGGCTTTCTATATGTCCTCTCTTAAAAAGTATCTATTTAGGTCCATTGCCCATTTCTTGATTGGATTTCTTATATTCCTTTTATTAAGTTGTATGAGGTCCCTATAAATTTTGGAGATTAAACCTTTATCAGTGATAACATTTGCAAATATGTTCTCCCACACAGTGGGCTTTCTTGTTGTTTTGTTGATGGTTTCCTTTGCTGTGCAGAAGCTTTTTTATTTTTATGTAGTCTCATTTGTTCATTTTCTCTTTAGTTTCCATTGCTGTAGGAGCTGGTTGGATGAAGATATTGTTTTGGCATATGTCTGAGATTTGTTGCCTGTGGATTCCTCTAAGATTTTTATGTTTTCCCATTTACGTTTAAGTCCTTTATCCATTTTTAGTTTAATTTCATGTATGGTGTAAGTTGGTGGTCTAGTTTCATTTTTTTGCATGTATCTGTTCAATTTTCCCAACACCATTAATTGAAGCAACTGTCTTGACTTTATTGTATGCCCTTTACTCCTTTGTCAAATATTATTTGAGCATAATAGCTTGGGTAGATTTATGGGTTCTCTGTTCTATACCATTGGTCTATATGTCTGTTCGTGTGCCAGTACCAGGCAGTTTTGCGAACAGTGGCTTTGTAATATAGCTTGGTATCTGGTATTATGATCCCTCCAACATTGCTCTTCTTTCTCAAGATTGCTGAAGTTATTTGGGGGTCTTTTTTTTTTTATCCCAAATTAATTTTTAGAGAGTTTGTTCTAGGTCTTTGAAATATGTCATTGGTATTTTAATGGGGATTGCATTGAGTCTGTAGATCACTTTGGGTACTTTAGACATGTTAATAATGTTGATTCTACCAATCCATGAAAACTGTATATTCTTCCATTTGTTTATGTCTTCCTCTCTTTTTTCAGTGTCCTGTGATTTCATGAGTACAGGTCCTTTACCTACTTGGTTCAATTTATTCCTAGGTATCTTAATATTTTTTTGTTGTAATGGTAAATGGGATATTTTTTAGTTCCTCTTTCTATGAGTTTATTATTGGTGTATAAAAAAGCTATAAACTCCTGGTTGTTAATTTTGTATCCTGCTACATTGTCAAATTAATTTATTGTTGGAGTCTTTAGGGTTTTCTCTGTATCATGTCATCTGAGAATAATGACAATTTTACTTTTTATTTTCCAATTTGGATGCCTTTTATTTCTTCTTCTTGTCTGATTGCTATGGCTAGCACTTCCAGTGCTATGTCAAACAAGAATGGTGAGAGTGGGTGTCCCTGTCCTGTTTCTGTTCTTATGTGAAATGGTTTTAGTTTTTGCCCATTGAGTATGATGTTGGCTGTAGGTTTTTCGTATTAAGTCTTTTATTATGTTGAGGTATGATCCCTCTAGTCCCACTTTGCTGAGAGTTTTTATCAAGAAAGGGTGTTGGATTTTGTCAAATGCCTTTTCTGCATCAATTGATATGATTATGTGATTTTTGTCTCTCAATATGTTTATGAGATGTATCACGTTTATTGATTTGCAGATATTATACCAGCCTTGCATCCCTGGAATATATTTCACTTGGTCATGGTGTATGATCTTTCTAATGTAATGCTGTATCTGGTTTGCTAGAATTTTGTTGGGGACTTTAGCATCTATGTTCATCAGGGATATTGGCCTGTATTTCTCTTCCTTTGTATTGTCTTTATCTGATGTTGGGATTAGTGTAATGCTGAGAATGGATAGGTTTTAGTTCTTTGAATGTTTGGTAAACCTCCCTTGAAGCCGACCAGTCTAGGGCTTTTGTTTGCTGGAAGTTTTTTGATTACTGTTTCAATTTCATCAGTAGTTATGGGCCTATTCAGGTTTTTTTTTTACTCTTCCTGATTCAGTTTTGGACGCTTCTCTTTTTCTAGGAATATGTCCATTTCATCAAGGTTGTCCAGTTTGTTGGAATAGAGTTGTTCATAGTATTTTCTTTTCTTTTTTTTTTTTCAATCCTTTGTATGTCTGTGGGGTCAGTTGTTACTTCACCTCTTTCATTTCTGATTTTGTTTATTTGGTTCCACTCTCTTTGTTTTGTTTGTTTGTTTGTTTTTCAATATTGCATCCTGGATTGTATTCTTTTCTTTTTCTTTTTTTTATTAAGGTATTATATGTGTACATATCTTACCATTGCCCCCCTCACCCCACACCCATACATGCCCTCACCCCCAGTGTTTTGCGTCCATTGGTTATGCTTATATGCATGCATACAAGTTCTTCGGTTGATCTCTTATCTCCCCCACCTCTCCCTAACCTTCCCGCTGTAATTTGACAGTCTGTTTGATGCTTTACTGCCTCTGTATCTATCTTTTTGTTCATCAGTGTATAATGTTCTTTATTATCCATAAATGAGTGAGATCATGTGGTATTTTTCTTTCATTGACTGGCTTATTTCACTTAGCATAATATTCTACAATTCCATCCAGGTTGCTGCAAATGGTAAGAATTTCTTCTTTTTTATGGCAGCATAGTATTCCATTGTGTAAATGTACCATAGTTTTTTGATCCAGTCATCTGCTGACGGGCACCTAGGCTGTCTCCAAATCTTAGCTATTATAAATTGTGCTGCTATGAACATAGGGGTGCAAATATCCTTTCTGATTGGTGTTACTAGTTTCTTGGGATATATTCCTAGAAGTGAGATTACTAGGTCAAATGGGAGTTCCATTTTCAGTTTTTTGAGGAAACTCCATACTGTTCTCCACAGTGGCTGCACCAGTCTGCATTCCCACCAGCAGTGCACTAGGGTTCCTTTGTCTCCATATCCTCGCCGACACTTCTCGCGACATTTCTCATCGAATTGCATTATTTGATTTTTTGATGATAGCCATTCTGACAGGTGTGAGATGGTACCGCATTGTTGTTTTGATTAGCATCTCTCGGATAATTATTGACTTTGAGCATGTTTTCATGTGTCTCTTGGCCTTCCTTCTGTCTTCTTTAGAAAATATTCTATTTAGGTCTGTTGCCCATTTTTTTATTGGATCATTTATCTTCCTTTTATTAAGTTGTATAAGCTGCCTGTAGATGTTGGAGATTAAACCTTTATCAGTGATATCATTTGCAAATATGTTCTCCCATACAGTGGGCTTTCTTGTTGTTTTCTTGATTTTCTTTTGCTGTAAAAAAACTTTTATTTTGATGTAGTCCCTTTTGTTTATTTTCTCTTTAGCTTCCATTGCCCTAGGGGCAGTATCAGTGAAGAAGTTCTTTCAGAATATGTCTGAGATTTTGTTGCCTGTGGATTCCTCTAGTATTTTTATGGTTTACCGTCTTATGCTTAAGTCCTGTATCCATTTTGAGTTTATTTTTGTGTATGGTGTAAGTTGGTGATCTAGTTTCATTTTTTTTTTTTTTTTTTGCATGTATCTGTTCAATTTTCCCAACACCATTTATTGAAGAGACTGTCTTGACTCCATTGTATGTTCATGCCTCCTTTGTCAAATATTAATTGAACATAGTGGTTTAGGTAGATATTTAGATTCTCTATTCTATTCCATTGATCTATATGTCCGTTCTTATGCCAGTACCAGGCTGTTTTGAGAACAGTGGCTTTGTAATACAGCTTGAAATTTGGTATTGAGATCCCTCCTACTTTATTCTTCTTTTTCAGGATTGCTGTGGCTATTTGGGGTCTTGATTTATTCCAGATGAATTTTTGGAGAGTTCTTTCTAGGTCTGTGAAATATGCCATTGGTATTTTAATTGGGAGTGCATTGAATCTATACATTGCTTTGGTAGTATGGACATTTTAATGATGTTGATTCTACCAATCCATGAACATGGTATTTTCTTCCATCTGTTTACGTCTTCCTCTGTCTCTTTTTTCAGTGTCCTGTAGTTTTCCGCATATAGGTCTTTTACCTTCTTCGTTAAGTTTATTCCTAGGTATCTAAATTTTTTGGTGTGATGGTAAATGGGATTGCTTTTTTAGTCTCTTTTTCTGTAAGTTCACTATTGGTGTATACAAAAGCCATATATTTCTTGGCATTAATTTTGTATCCTGCTACATTGCTGAATTCATTTATTAAGTCTATTAGTTTTTTGATGGAGTCTTTCAGGTTTTTTATTTACAATACCATGTCATCTGCAAATAAGGACAGCTTTACTTCTTCTTTTCCAATTTGGATGCCTTTTATTTCATCTTCTTGTCTAATTGCAATGGCTAATACTTCCAGTACTATGTCAAACAGGAGTGGTGAGAGTGGGCATCCCTGTCTTGTTCCTGTTCTTCGGTGAAATGGTTTTAGTTTTTGCCCATTGAGTATGATGTTGGCTGTGGGTTTGTCATATATAGCTTTTATTATGTTGAGGTATGATCCCTCTATTCCCACTTTGCTATGGGTTTTTATCATGAAAGGGTGTTGGATTTTGTCAAATGCTTTTTCTGCATCAATTGATTTGACTATGTGATTTTTATCTCTCAATTTGTTTATGTGACTTATCACGTTTATTGATTTGTGGATATTGTACCATCCTTGCATTCCTGGGTTAAATCCTACTTGGTCATGGTGTATGATTTTTCTGATGTACTGCTGGAGCCGATTTGCTAGAATTTTGTTGAGGATTTTAGCATCTATGTTCATGAGGGATATTGGCCTGTAATTCTCTTTCATTGTGTTGTCTTTATCTTGTTTTGGTATTAGGGTGATGCTGGCTTCATAGAAGGAGCTTGGAAGTGTTCCTTCTTCTTGAATTTTTTAGAATAGTCTGAGGAGGATAGGTTTTAGTTCTTCCTTGAATGTTTGGTAAAACGCTCCTGTGAAGCCATCTGGCCCCAGGCTTTTATTTGCCGGAGCTTTTTGATGACTGCTTCAATTTCGTCCATAGTTACTGGCCTGTTGAGCTTTTTAGATTTTTCCTGATTGAGTTATGGAAGGTTATATTTTTCTAGGAATATGTCCATTTCCTCCAGGTTGTCCAGTTTGTTCGGAATATAGTTGTTCATAGTATTTTTTAACAATCCTTTGTATTTCAGTGGGGTCTGTTGTTATTTCTCCTCTTTCATTTCTTATTTTGTTTATTTGGGTCCTCACTCTCTGCTTCTTGGTGTGCCTGGCTAGAGGTTCATCAATCTTGTTTATCCTTTCAAAGAACCAGCTCTTGGTTTTGTTGATCTTCTGTATTTTTTTTTTCTCTATGTGGTTTATCTCCGCACTGATCTTTATTATTTCCTTTCTTCTGCTTACACTAGGCTTTTCTTGTTGCTCTTTTTCTAACTCTTTGAGTTGTAGGATTTGGTAATTTATTACCATTGTTTCTTATTTTTTACAGTAGGATTGTAGAGCTATGAACTTTCCTCTCAAGACTGCTTTCGCTATGTCCCATAGATTTTGGATTGTTGTGTTTTCATTGTCATTTGTTGCCATGATGTTTTTTATTTATTCCTTGATCTTTCTGGTAAACCAGTTATCGTTTAATAGCATGCTATTTAGTCTCCACGTGTTTGATTTTTTTGGATGGTTTTTATTGTAGTTGTTTTCCACTTTTATGCCACTGTGATGAGAAGATACTTGATATGATTTCTATCTTCTTGAATTTGAAGAGACTGCCTGTGACCCAATGTATGGTCTATCTTTGAAAATGACCCATGTGCACTTGAGAAGAATGTATATTCTGTGGCTTTGGGGTGAAATGTTCTGAAGATGTCAATTAATTCCATCTGGTCTAGTGAATCATTTAGGATTGCTGTTTCTTTGCTGATTTTTTGTTTAGAGGATTTGTCCAATGGTGATAGTGGGGTATTGAAGTCTCCTACTATGATTGTATTGCTGTCAATCTCTCCTTTGATATATTCCAGGAGTTTTTTTTATGTATTTGGGTGCTCCTATATTGGGTGTGTATATGTTTACCAGAGTTATTTCTTCTTGTTGGATTGCTCCCTTTAGTATTATGAAGTGGCCTTCCTTATCTCTTGTTATGTCCTTCACTTTGAGATCTAATTTGTCATATATAAGTATTGCTAACCTAGCTTTTTTTTCAATTTCATTTTCCAGGATGACCTTTTTCCATCCCTCCACCCTCAGTCTGTGTGCGTATTTTTTTCTGAGGTTGTTTCTTGTAGACAGCAGATATATGGGTCTTGTTTTCTTATCCAATCTGTTACCCTATGACTTTTGATTGGGGCATTTAATCCATTTACATTTTAAGTTATTATTGATAGGTATTTACTTGTTGCCATTTTTATTCTTTACCCCTGTGTTCCTTCTTTGCTTCCTATTTCTTTTTTTTACAGCAGACCCTTTAGCATTCCTTGCATTGCTGGTTTGGTGGTGATAAATTCCCTTAGTTCTTTTTTTGTCTGTGAAGCTCCTGATTTCACCTTCAATATTGATCGATAGCCTTGCTGGGTACAGTATTCTTGAATTCAGACCCTTCCTTTGCATGACTTTGTATATTTCATTCCATTCCCTTCTGGCCTGATGAGTTTCTGTTGACAAATCAGTTGCTACTCCAGTGATGGGCAACCTTTTGAGCTTGGTGTGTCAAACTTCGCCAAAAAACTGAGCATAACTCGGGTAGTGTGTCACTTTGAGGAAAAAACATTATTTCGTGATATTTATAGTTTAAGTAACATAAATGTATAATTGTTATATATAATTGTATTTAATAAGCCAAAAACTAAATATTTAACTTACCTGTTTAGTGACTTCTTTGTTCATTCGTCAGTCAGTTTCTTTTGTTGGTGTTGATATTATTTAGCTTGTGTTGGGTGCCCTGAACTAAGATAAAAATATTTACACTTCCTTATGTCTCTCTTTAATTAACTAACCTGCCTTTAGTGACTTTTTTGTTGCTGAATTTCATTGGCTAAATCTTCAATTGCAGGTTGGTATTTTGTACACTTCAGGCCCAAGCAAGTGCTACTAACTTCATCTGTCAATCTGTTTCTTTTGTTGGTTTTTATATTATTTAATGCTGAGAATAAGGCCTCACAAAAGTATGTAGAGGGAAAAATTGTGAGTAAAGCCATTGCTATATTTTTCAGGGTGCTAAAAGTGTCTGGTAGTCAGTTCCAGGCACTCCAAATTTCCTGTTCGTAGTGGCACTCCTCTTGATTCTCCAAGCGACACCTTTCCAGATTCTCAAGCTTTGACCTCAACTCGACAAACTCCTGAGACCAGATACTGTCTTGAAATTCTGCAAGTTGCATCTCCAAATCATCAATTTGCATCCATTGGAAACCATTTAATTCCAAACTACTGTAGACTACTACATCAGGATACTTAATTATTTTCATGGTCTGTTCTAGACTTCTAAATTGACTAAATCTATCACTAAACTGGTCAAGTAACGAGTCTAATACATGCTGATACTTCATATGCAAGAGTTCCATTTCATTTTGTACAGCTGCACTGGCCTTCTCAAAATACTTTGTTACTTGAGGAAAATACTTATAAGTTTTAGTTTCTACATCTCGCTTGAAAATTTTAACTTTACTTTCAAAAGCTTTTATGTATCCAAACATAACGTCAATACTTTTGCCAAAACCTTGTAACTTTAAATTCAGTTCATTAATATGAACAGAGAGAGCTGTAAAAAACATCAGGGTGTTGACCCACTTATCATCATTAAGCTGAGGAAAGTTTCCCAGATCCTTATCATCAAGAAATACCTTAATTTCTTCAAAGCACTCCACAAAGAGCTCAAGAACTTTGCCTCGGCTCAGCCATCTTACATTATTGTACATCAGCAGTCCACTGTAGGTGGAATCAACCTCCAGTAAAAGTGCTGAAAACTCTCGCTTGTGAAGGGGGCGAGCAGCTATTAAATTAACTATTTTTGTAACAACTGACATTAAGTCATTTAAGTCGGTGAATCCTGCCTTGGCACATAAAGCCTCCTGATGGATAATACAATGAAAAGGCACAATTGGATGTCCAATAGCTTCTGTAAATAATTTGACAAATCCGACTTTTTTCCCCACCATATTTGGTGCCCCATCTGTCGTCACTGACACAACTTTAGAGATATCAATGCTTAGGTCACGAAATGTTTGTATAACAACCTTACATATTTTGCTTCCTGATTTACTTGTTGACACTGATACTAACTTTATCAACTCTTCTCTCATTGTAAGACCATCAGAATATTGACCAATAATGGCCAACTGAGCATGTGATGTGGCATCAGTAGTTTCATCAAGAGAGATTGAAAAATATTTACACTTCCTTATGTCTCTCTTTAATTGCTGTTGTACGTTTGTGTTCAGTCTCATTATTCGGTCTTTTATGATATTTCTACTGAGTGGTAACTCAGATATTCTCTTAATAATTGCATCTTTATTCTGCATATCGTGAAACAGAACTGGTGCACATCTTAGGAGAGTTTCTTTAATAAATTCTCCCTCACTGAGCGCTTTTCCATGCTGAGCTATAGAGTGAGCAATGCTCAGACTTGCAGATGTTAAATTTGTAGAGCCTTTCATAAATTTAAGGATGGAATTAGATTGGCTCTTATAAAGGTTTAGCTGCCTGGAAATGTATTCCTTCCATTCATCCTCACTTTTTTCCAAGAGCTAGGCATGATTAGTTTCAAAATGTCTATTCATATTCCACATTCTGCTTACTACCGTTTCAGTACATAGAACGCAAAATGATCTGCCATTTTTTCTATAAAGCCATACATCTCGGTCCATGTCTCTTGAAAGGGTCGGCCACTGCTACTACCACTTCCTTCACTTAACCTTAGTTTTCTATTTTTTGGGTTCTCCATCAGGGGGGCAGTGACAGAAGATAGAATTATAGATAGCTTGTTAGGCCTGCAGACAATTAGGAGTTACCTAGCCTAACTAACCACAAAATGGTGCATATAACTGTCTTTTAGGAAAGGGCAGGGTTAATAAGCAGAAATAGGGATTAATAAGGATGCACAACAGTAATAGTGGTGAAATGGAGTCTGCACTATGGAGCAAGATGGTGTTCCTTATGTGAATTAACCCTTTGCACTCGCTTGCTTTTTTCTCGATTCCTGCTACTGATGCTAACCGTGTCGAGTCACACTTGACATCTGAGTGAAAAAGGTTAAAATGGCTGCCACTATTTCTAGTGGCAGGAAATGGCACCCATAGCACGCCACAAACCTTCGCCTCTCCCAGCCTCCCCCTCACTTATCTCAGTAATGATGGATTAGAAATCCATGACACCCCAGAACAGTAGATAATGGTTGCTGTGGTTAACTGTTATTTGGTTACTGGTAATGTCAGGGCCCCCAGAGATGCATCCCCCGCTGCATTCCGCTGCTCCCTGCTCTGCCGGCGGAAGTGAGGGCAATGATCCCGGCTTAACCTGAAGTCCCAGAACTAGACACTCTGTGCTGGACTTCTGTTGTTTTGGCCTACATACCCCGGCACAGAGTGTCTAATAGGGGACAAAGTTAGACTCCAAGACTCTAGTCGCAAATGTTTCATCCTCCTGTATTAGACTAACTCCAAGAGTCTAGTCGCAAATGTTTCATCCTCAGGAGCAGCAAATGTTTCATCCTCAGCATGCGGCCACCTCAGCGGCCGCATGTCATCAGAAATGGCTACACGTGTCAGTGCTGACACGCATGTCATAGGTTTGCCATCATGTGCTAGTCTGATGGGGGTTCCTTTGTGGGTAACTTTCTGTGTCCCTCTGGCTGCTTTTAAGATTCTTACTTTGTCATTGGTGTTTGCCAATTTAATTATAATGTGCCTTGGTGTCGGTCTTTTGGGATTCATTTTGCTTGGGACTCTGTGAGCTTCTTGGATTTGTGTGGGGTTTTTCTTCCCTATATCTGGGGATTTTTCTGTCATTTTTTCTTCAAACAGGTTTTCTATTCCTTGTTCCACTTCTTTTCCTTCTGGAACCCCTATTATGTGGATGTTGTTTTGTTTCATGTTGTCCCAAAGTTCGCTTAGGCTCTCCTCCTGCTTTTCAATTTTTTTTTCTAGAAGTTGCTCTACTTGGGTATTTTTCCCAACTTGTCTTCTAACTCACTGATGTGGTCCTCTGCTTCTTCTAGTCTACTCTTGATGCTTTCTATTGAGTTCTTTACAGCAGCGATGTCATTTTTTATTTCTTCTTGGTTCTTCTTCATTTCCTCTTGGTTCTTACTCATATTGTTGAATTTGTCTTCCATTCTTTTCAGCCACCTCATGACCATTTCTCTGAATTCTTTCTCTGGTAGGTTGCTTGCCTCTATTTCGTTTACTTCCTTTTCTGGTGATGCCTGCTTTTCTTTCATATGCAGGCTGTTTCTTTGTCTCTCCATGGTCTCTCTTCTCTCGATGTCTGGTCATGTAGTTCTCTCTTTCCTGCACTGATTTAAAGGCACAAAATTCAACACAACCAGGTACAACACACAAGGCACTGAACAGAAATGTATTAATGATATTAATAACCTCCAATAAAGGTGACCACCAGAGAAAGGCAAATTAGGGGATAGGCGAGAAAGAAGAAGAGTAAAAGAAAGGAAAAAAAGGAGTGTCAAAATTAACTTGGGAAAAGGAAAAAAAATGTAAGAGAGACAAGGAGACTAAGAGATAAAAGGGGAACAAACTATATATATGGGGAGAAAACTCCAATAGAACAACCACTAATCCCGGCAAATGCCAGCAACAAGTACCTGGAGATTAATATAAACCACAACACCAACTAATATCAAGTGAGGCAAAGGAAAACAGAAGTAATAAAACAAAAAAAAAAACAAGCAAACAAAAAAACAAACAAAAAGTATAAGCAAACAATCTCACAAAAAAGCATAAAAATTCGATATAATCAACATTTAAGCAAACAATAACAAAAGGACAGAGAGAAAAACAATTTTTTGGATAGTTAAGACAGTGAAGAGAGAGGTGTGTATACACTTGGAGCAGGGGATTGGAAATTATATATATAAGTAGGGTGAAATTTTAACAGGGGGTAAACAGAAAGAATAGGGAAAATCTAAAGCAGGAAAGGGTTAAGATAAACAGGACACCAAAAGGGGAAAGGTTAGGAAGAGAGTGATGGCATAAAGGTAGAGTTGAGATAGGGTAAAACAATGCTAAAGGAACGATGAAAATAGAATGTAGAACACTAATCCCTAAATAAAATAGATTAAATAAAATGACACTTAAAAAAAAAAGGAGGAACCAAGATGGCGGCATAAAGTAAACACCTATACTGTGGCCTCGCACAACAATTTTAAAACTGCAACTGGAAGACAGAGCCGACATCACCCAGAACCACCGGAAAGCTGGATGAGTGGAAATTCTACAACTCGAAGGAAGGAGAAAAGGACACAGACTCAGAGGAACTGTGGAGGTGTGGAGACCCGTGCGCGTGGAAAGGGCAGGCGGCTGAATACGTGGCTGGCTTACTCGCAGCTCATGGAGAGGGTGTGCAGCTAATGCGCCGCTAGCTTTCTCGTTCGGGAGGAAAACAAAACCTCCCGATTGCACTGAAATCCAGCTCCAGGTGAGACTTTGGGTACCACACTCACTCGGGGAGAAATTGACTGTCTGGCAGCGGGCGAATCTCAAGAGCAGCCTTCTCTCAGAGGTGTGCAGCCATTGCCACGGGACACGGAGACACAGGGCCCTCGTAGGGCAGGGCTGATGGGAAGCCAAGGCTGTCTGCTCCACCCTGAGACTCCACCCCATCCAAGCTGAGCACAGAAGCCCTCCCAGCGGAGACACTGCTGATCCTCACAGCCAATTGGCCTGCAGGTCAACTCCCTGCAGTGATACCAACAACAATCAAAGCTTAACAACAACAAGACTGCACACACAGCACACAAAGGGCTGCATCAAGAGTGTCCACCTCAGGTAACTGGGGAGGCTGAGCTACTGGTCCCTGCTAGGACACCTAGTACACAAAGCCACTCCATCAACTCAAGGAAGCAGATAAAATGCTGAGACAAAGAGGCAGGCTACAAATGAAGGAAATGGAGGAAAGCAAAAGACTGGATAGAGTTCAAAACCATGGTTATAAGGCTTTTCAAGAATTTCCTAGAAAAGGCTGATAAATTTAATGAGACACTCAAGGATGTGAAAAAGGATCAACTAGAAATTGAGCATACACTGACTGAAGTAAAAAATATTATACAGAGACCTAAAAGCAGACTAGAGGATTGCAAGAATCAAGTCAAAGATTTGGAATACCAAGAAGCAGAAAACACTCCCCTGGAAAAGCAAAAAGAAAAAGAATCCAAAAAGTTGAAGATAGTGTAAGAAGCCTCTGGGACAACTTCAAGCGTACCAACATCTGAATTATGGGGATCCCCGAAGAAGAGAGAGAGCAAGATACTGAAAACCTATTTGAAGAAATAGTGACAGAAAACTTCCCCCACCTGGTGAAAGAAATAGACTTACAAGTGCAGGAAGCACACAGAACTCCAAACAAGAGGAATCCAAAGAGGACCATACCAAGACACATCATAATTAAAATGCCAAGAGCAAAAGACAAAGAGAGCATTTTAAAAGCAGCAAGAGAAAAACAGTTAGTTACCTACAAGGGAGCACCCATACGATTGTCAGCTGATTTCTCAACAGAAACTATGCAGGCCAGACGGGAATGGCAAGAAATACATACATACATGTATATATATATATATATATTTTTTATGTGTCTCAGGCAGGAAACAGCTCTGGCCACCGACACAGGCATCAAGCTAGGATGAACTAAGGACTGTACATCTGCTTTGCCCCTGATTGATAAAAGAGCAACACCACCAATCAGGTGTCTCCTTGCCCATTGCCAGGGGGTTAGCAAGAAATATTGAAAGTGATGAACAGGAAGAAACTACAACCAAGATTACTCTACCCAGCAAAGCTATCATTCAGAATTGAAGGTCAGATAAAGAGCTTCACAGATAAGAAAAAGCTAAAGGAGTTCATCACCACCAAACCAGAATTATATGAAATGCTGAAAGGTATTCTTTAAGAAGAGGAGGAAGAAGAAAAAGATAAAGATAAAAATTATGAGCAACAAATACGTATCTATCAACAAGTGAATGTAAAAACCAAGGGAGTAAAAAATCTGATGAACAGTATTAACTGGTGAATATAATAGAATCAGGGGCATAGAAAGGGAGTGGACTGACAATTCTCAGGAGAAAGGGGGGGTGGGGGTGCGGGAAGAGACTGAACAAAAAGCGTACACCTATGGATGAGGACAGTGGTGGGGGGTAAGGGCAGAGGGTGGGATAGGAACCTGGTGGAGGGGAGATATGGGGGGAAAAAGAGGAACAATTGTAATAATCTGAACAATAAAGATTTATTAAATTAAAACAAAAAGGTAAAATAGTAGTAGTAATAATACTGATTGAAAATAAAAATGTAATAATTAAAAAGGTAAAATCAAGTGAGGAAAAATGAAAAAAAAATTAGTTTCTTAAGTAAAAGATGAAAAAATAAATAAAAATAAGAATGTGCAGTAGTGAAGGTCATTCTATTCTGTTTGGCACGCCTGTTTCCCAGTCCGGACAGTATTGCAGTTCCCTGCGTTCCACTGCTCCTCAGTGTTGTAAGCCAGTCCTGATTTTTAAACAGGTGGTGTCTTAATTTCTCGTATTCCTTTATTTTTGATTACACAAGAGTCAATTTGATTCAGCCCCTGGGTGGCAGTGTTTCTGGATTGACTTCCAGGTCTCTATGGCCTCTCTAGCCTTCTTTCCCTGTGGCACTCAATACTAGTTTGTGGAGGTGGGTTGACTCAGAGCTGGCTCTCTGATGGTCACTCCCTGCTCCGATCCCCATGTTCCAGAAAACACTCCCCGTGCGACCCTCAGCTGTTCTTTCTTTCTGCTCTGGGACAAGGCTCGGAACACGTCTGTCTATTCTGCCACCATTTTCTCCCCCCTGGATCCCCTCTCTTTGCTTCTTGGTGTCCCCAACTGGGTGATCCTATGTATTGGGCTTAGTAATCTGAAGCAAGGAAATGAAGAGGAAAATGCCCAAGTGTGTGAACAATGGGTCTGCACACAAGTCTAAGCAGCCTGCACACCTTTGAAATTCTTAGGCTGTCCCTCTGTGTCAGATCAAAATCGGTTGCTTTTTAGAGATCCCTCCTGTTAGCAGCTCTGAGGACCCCCTTCCACATTCAAGGATTTTTCTAGGCACAGACTTCCCTGGTCCTCCAGCTCCTGCAGTGCACGCATTTCTCTCTCCCGCTGGGACCAGAGACCTCACCTTATCCCAGGTGAAATCTGAAATTTCCGTGGTGGAGTGAAGAGCTCCTTTGAATCCACATGTTTGTGCCAATTGGAGACCAGTGTTCTGGGGCTCCCGGCTGTTCAGTGGTTGCTGCAGTTGTGGATTTTCAGGCTTCCAATAAGATCCACTTTCCCTTTCAAGATGGCACGGTTTCCGCGTCCGAGCCCGTAGCTCCAGGAGGGGACCCAGCCGCAGTGGGGGCTGCCAGGTCAGGGTAACCCCGTCTAGCAGTCCCCCACCTTCTCCTGGAGTTTAGCTGTCCCTTAATTTGCTAACAAACACTCCCCGTGCGACCCTCAGCTGTTCTTTCTTTCTGCTCTGGGACAAGCTCGGAACACGTCTGTCTATTCTGCCGCCATTTTCTCCCCCCTGGATCCCCTCTCTTTGCTTCTTGGTGAGCCTGGCAAGAGGTTCATCAATCTTGTTTATCCTTTCAAAGAACCAGCTCTTGGTTTTGTTGATCTTTTGTATTGTGTGTGTGTTTTTGTTTTGTTTTTTTGTCTCTATGTTGTTTATCTCCGCTCTGATCTTTATTATTTCCTTCCTTGGGCTTACACTGGGCTTTTCTTGTTGCTCTCTTTCTAACTCTTTGAGTTGTAGGATTTGGTAATTTATTACCATTGTTTCTTGTTTTTTGCAGTAGGCTTGTAGAGCTATGAACTTCCCTCTCAAGACTGCGTCCCATAGATTTTGGATTGTTGTGTTTTCATTGTCATTTGTTGCCATGATGTTTTTTTTTTTCTTCTTTGATATCTCTGGTAACCCAGTCATTGTTTAATAGCATGCTATTTAGTCTCCACGTGTTTGATTTTTTTGGATTGTTTTTATTGTAGTTGTTTTCCACTTTTATGCCACTGTGATCTGAGAAGATGCTTGATATGATTTCCATCTTCTTGAATTTGAAGAGACTTTTCCTGTGACCCAATATATGGTCTATCTTTGAAAATGACTCATGTGCACTTGAGAAGAATGTATATTCTGTGGCTTTGGGATGAAATGTTCTGAAGATGTCAATTAACTCCATCTGGTCCAGTGAGTCATTTAGGATTGATGTTTTTCTGCTGATTTTTTGTTTAGGGGATTTGTCCAATGGTGATAGTGGGGTATTAAAGTCCCAACTATGATTGTATTGCTGTCGATCTATCTCTTGAAATCCTCCAGGAGGTTTTTTATGTATTTGGGTGCTCCTGTATTGGGTGTGTATATGTTTACCAGAGTTATTTCTTTTTGTTAGGTTGCTCCCTTTAGTATTATGAAGTGGCCTTCCTTATCTCTTGTTATGTCCTTCACTTTGAGATCTAACTTGTCAGATATAAGTATTGCTACCCCAGCTTTTTTTCCATTTCCATTTGCCTGAAAAATCTCTTTCCATTCCTTCACCCTCAGTCTGTGTGCATCTTTTTTTCTGAGGTGGGTTTCTTGTAGACAGCAGATATATGGGTCTTATTTTCTTATCCAATCCGTTACCTTATGTCTTTTGATTAGGGCATTTAATCCATTTACATTTAAAGTTATTATTGATAGGTACTTGTTTGTCGCCATTTTTATTCTTTACCTCTGAGTTCCTTCTTCGCTTCCTATTTCTTTTTTTTATAGCAGACCCTTTAGCATTTCTTGTATTGCTGGTTTGGTGGTAACAAACTCTCTTAGTCCTTTTTTGTCTGTGAAGCTCCTGATTTTACCCTCTATTTTGATTGATAGCCTTGCTGGATACAGTATTCTTGGATTCAGACCCTTCCTTTGCATGACTTTGTATATTTCATTCCATTCCCTTCTGGCCTGATGTGTTTCTGATAAGAAATCAGTCACTAGTGTGATGAGGGATCCTTTGTAGGTAACTTTCTGTCTCTCTCTGGCTGCTTTTAAGATTCTTATTTTGTCTTTGTTGTTTGCCAATTTAATTATAATGTGCCTTGGTGTCAGTCTTTTGGGCTTCATTTTGCTTGGGACTCTGTGAGATTCTTAGATTTGTGTGGGGTTTTTCTTCCCTATATCAGGGAAGTTTTCTGTCATTATATCTTCAAACAGGTTTTCTATTCCTTGCTCAGTTTCCTCTGATTCTGGCACCTTTATTATGTGGATGTTGTTTTGTTTTGTGTTGTCTCAAACTTCCCTTAGGCTCTCCTCCTGCTTTTCAATTTTTTTTTCTAGAAGTTGCTCTACTTGGGTATTTTTTCCTACCTAACTCACTGATGTGGTCCTCTGCTTCTTCTAGTCTACTCTTGATGCTTTCTATTGAGTTTTTTACAGCCGTGATGTCATTTTTCATTTCTTATTGGTTCTTCTTCATTTCCTCTTGGTTCTTACTCATATTGTGGAATTTTTCTTCTATTCTTTTCATCCCCCTTATGATCATTTCTCTGAATTCTTTCTCTGGTAGGTTGCTTGCTTCCATTTCGTTTACTTCCTTTTCTGGTGATACCTGCTTTTCTTTCATATGTGAGCTGTTTTTTTTTTTTTGTCTCCCTATGATCTCTCTTCTCCGGTTGTCTGGTTATTTAGTTCTCTCTCTCCTGTGTTGATTTAAGGTCACAAAATACAGCACAATAAGGTACAATGCAGAAGGTACTGAACACAAATGTATTCACGATATTAATAACCACAAATAAAGATGACCACCAGAGAAAGGCAAATTAGAGGATAGGAGAGAACGAATAAGAAAAAAAAAAAAGAGTGCAAAAATAAAATTAGGAAAAGGAAAAAGAAGAAAGAGAAAAAAGAAATAATAAGAAAGAAGAGGGGATGAAACTACATATATGGAGAGAAAACTCCAATAGAACAGCCACTAATCCCAACAAATGCCAGCAACAAGTACCTGAAGATGAATGCAAACTACAAACAACAACTAATATCAAGCAAGGCGAGTGAAAACAGCAGCAAAAAAACAAAACAAAAAAAGAAAAAGAAAAACAATCTCACAAATAAGCATAAAAATTCGATATAATCAACAATCAAGCAAACAACAACAAAAGGACAGAGAGAGAAAAAAATTTTTTTGGATAGTGTAGAAAGAGAAGAGAGAGTTGTGCATGGACTTGGAGCAGGGGATTGGAAATTAAATATATAAGTAGGGTGAAATTTTAACAGGGGGTAAAAGGAAGGAATAAGGAAAATCTAAAGCAAGAACAGGGTCATAGAAACAGGACAACCAAAGGGAAGAGTGAGGAAGAGAGTTATGGCATAAAGGTAAAGTTGAGATAGAGTAAAATGATGCTAAAGGAAAGATGAAAATAGAATGTAGAATGCTAATTCCAAGGTAAAATAAAGAGAAAATAAAATTACACATTTTTTAAGAAACAGGTAAAATAGTAGTAGTAATAATACTGATTGAAAATAAAAATGTAATAATTAAAAATGAGAAATAATTATTATTAAATGTAATAATAATCAAATGAGGTAAAAAGAAAAAAATTTTAGTTTCTTAAGTAAAAGATGAAAAAATAAATAAAAATAAAAATGTACAGTAGTGAAGGTCATTCACTTCCTCTACTGTTCTGTTTGGCACGCCTGCTTCCTAGTCAGGACAGTATTGAAGTTCCCTGCATTCCACTGCTCCTCAGTGCTGTAAGCCAGTCCTGATTTTTAAGCAGGCAGTACGTCTTTCTTATATTTCTTTATTTGTGTTTACACAAGAGTCAATTTGTTATTCAACCCCTGGGTGGCAGTGTTTCTGGATTGACCTCCAGGTCTATAGGTCCTCTCTAGCTAGTGTTTAGATTTTGTTTTCCCTGTGGCAATTTGGGGGAATGGGTTGCCCCAGAGCTGGTTCTCTGATGGTTATTCCACACTCTGATCCCCAGGTTCCAGAAAACAACTTTCCCCTGCAGTCTCTTAGAGTGTCCCCAATTTGGTGATCTTATGTATTGAGCTTAGTAATCAGAAGCAAGGATTTAAGGAGGGGGAAAAAAAAAAAAGGAAAGAGCCAGAGTCAGTGTGTGAACTCCTGGGCTGTGTGCAAGTCTGTGCAGTCTTTTTCCCCGTTGGGTCTAAGCAGCCAGCACACTTTTAACATTTTTAGGCTGTCCTTTTGCGCCCATATCAAAATGGGTTGCTTTGTAGAGTTCCCTTCTGTTAGCAGCTCTGTGGACCCCCTTCCACATTCACAGATCACACCAGCCCCAACAGGCACGGATTTTTCTAGGCCAGTGGTCGGCAAACTCATTAGTCAACAGAGCCAAATATCAACAGTACAATGATTGAAATTTCTTTTGAGAGCCAAATTTCTTAAACTTAAACTATATAGGTAGGTACATTGTTATTAACTTAATTAGGGTACTCCTAAGTTGGCATTTGCTAAAAACGTCCTCAATCTGATTGAGGTACATTCGCTGAGGTCGACCCCTTCCAACTCTCCCATCCACACTCGTCTTGTATACTTGTTTCGTCTATCTCCTTTCGTTCATCCTCTCTATATGTCCAAACCATCTCAACATACCTTTCTCAGTCCTCGACATTACATCTTCTTTCATTCCACAACATTCCCTAAAATTAACTTAATAAACTTTACTTAAAGTTTTAAGTCTTAGTTAAACTATAAGTACGTTGAATAAAACTTGATATCATACTTAATGATATTATTTATTGATAAAATTAAATTCCTTACAATTTACCTTATAATATCCATAAAATTAAATCATGACAATGACTGACAAACACTAATGTGAACAATGGCCTTGCATCTCCTTGGAAAGTTTGGGTAAGTGAGGTTTGTATGTTGTTGTTTTTAATTTTAGGCACGATTCCAGGTTCTCACCAATAAGACGACTTCTCAATTTACTCTTGATAAGGTTCATGCTTGAAGATGATTGTTCGCTTAAATATGTAGACCCGAATAAGGAAAGAACAGCAAATGCTAGTTTTTTCAGTTGATTATATGAGTCAGGAATACTATTCCAGGTGTTAAAAATCAACATATCTTCCTTCTCCAGGTCTTTCAAAGCACACCACTTGTGCTGTGAACTAAGTTCACATTTGTTTTTCTCCAATATTTCTATATCAGCACAAAGACGTTCAAATTTCGAGCTCCACAATTCTTTGTTTTTTAAATCCAGCAACTGCATTTCAAAGTTGCCAATGTCAATATTAAAGGGAGAAAAATTCAATTCTGTTACAGTAACATTACGAGGTTTTTTAACAAAGGCTAACGTTGCTTTGCTGTTTCTGAATTCCTGAAACCTGTTGAGAAAAGCTTCTCTCATATTTAAAAGTGTTGTTTTGAAATAGCAAATGTCAATATCAGAATTATTTTCTTGGCGATGTTTCCATAGGCTTGGAAAGTGAATCAAAGTTTCTCTTACAAAATCTTGAGCAAAATGAGGTAATTTGTTTTCGAATGAAATAACTTTTAACATTGAAAAAATTGTGTTTCCTTCCCCCTATAGTTTACGATTAAGCTGATTTAGATGAGACGTAACGTCTACCATGAAATAAAATTTTTGGATCCACTGATCGTTCGTTAGTTCTGGATAGTGAACACCCTTCTCATGGAGAAATGCTTTAATTTCTGTTAATAAGGAAGCGAAATGTTTCAAAAAGTTTCCTCTTGAAAACCAACGTACCTTGTTATGCAGCAGAAGATCTGCGTATTCCCTTTCCATTTCAACTAAAAATTCTTTAAATTGGCGATGATTAAGAGCTTTAGCTATAATGGAGTTGATAATGTTAATCACCAATTCCATAACTTTGCAAATTTCTTCTGGAAATGTCTGCGCACAAAGCGCTTCTTGATGAATAATGCAATGGTAAGTACATATCTCATGATTAATTTTTTCTTTCAAAATAGCAACAAACCTGTTTCTTACGCCGGTCATACTTTTCGCCCTGTCTGTTGAAATTGAGACAATTTTATCTAGTGGAATATGATGTTTTTCAATGCACTCAATTACAGCATTTGCTATATCCTCTCCACGTGTTTGACCTTTGAATGGCAATAATCCTAAAGTTCTTCTTTAGGACCTGTAGATGAAATAAATCATATAAAAAGTGAAACTTTCATTGTATCATTTATGTCACAAGACTTGTCAACTGCTATTGATAAAGCTGAAACCAATTTAAGATCTTTGACTTGCTGGTCGGTTATATTCGAAGACATTTTGACTGTTCTATCTTTCACTGTTTCAGCAGACAACGGTAACTTTTTAATTTTTTTTAGAATATCTGCTTTGTTCTTAAAATCCCGAAATAGCTCTTCGGATGCTTTTATAAAACAACTTTTTATGTATTCGCCGTCTGTATATGGTTTTCCTCTCTTAGCAATCTCTTGACTAACCACAAAACTTGCAATATTAACATTGTTGGAAGATTGCATCCAGTAACTAAATAGAGAACTTGATTTTTCTTGACTCTTCTGAAGTTCCTCAACTGCTTTCTTCCTTGCATCAGCGACAGGATATTTAGTACTAAATGACACGTGTTTAGCTGTAAAGTGTCTCTCCAAATTTGATTTCTTGTTATGCACCAATTTTTCCTGACAAATAAGACAGGTCGGAAGGCTATTTAAGTTTTGAATAAACGTGAAAGTCTCGGCCCATTCAACTTTAAATTCATGGTTTTTGTCTTCTGTTTTTCTTTGCTTCTTCTTTGTAGCCATGTCAAACAGGGCACCTAATAAAAGTTTCATTTTATAATAATAAAGCCACCAACACAAAATAATTATAATTCTTAAATTGATGACAAAAATACCTGTAGGATTTGCAGCTGGTTGGGAAAATACAGGTAACTTTATGCTTCGAGTAGGTACTTTTGTCACCTGCGCGCGATTTGCAGACACGACTAGCACTAACCACTGCACATGAGACTGCTGACTGACTGGCTCACTCAACTCGTGCATGAATCACGCGCGCAGGCGCGCGCGCTCGCCTCCCCTGCTCTGTGTATCCTGCGGCCCGCCTGCACCGTGTCTCCCGTTGCCCAACCGACCGACACCCCCACTTCTTCTAACTCCACTTCATCAAAATAGACTGGCCCAGGCTGAAAACCAACTTCTGCTCATGGGCCACGAAGTTTCAATTGCACTGTACCTGCATGCCTGCACGTGATATTTTGTGGAAAAGCCACACTCAAGGTGCCAAAGAGCCACATGTGGCTTGCGAGCTGTGGTTTGCCGACCATTGTTCTAGGCGCAGACTTCCCCTGGTCCTCCAGCTCCTGCAGTGTGCACATTTCTCTCTCCTACCAGGACCACAGACCTCACCTTTTCCCAGGCGAAATCTGATCTTTCTGTGAGGTAGTGTAGAGCTCCTCTGAATCCACGTGCTTGTGCCACTTGGGACTGGTATTCTCGGGATTGCAGCTGTTCGGTGGGTGCCGTAGTTGTAGATTCCCCAGGCTTTTCAGGCTTCCGATAACATCAACTTTCCCCTTCAAGATGGCGTGGTCTCTGCATCCAAGCTGGTCGCTCCAGGAGAGAACCCAGCAGCAGTGGGGGCTGCCCGGTCAGGGGAGCCCCGTCCAGCAGTCCCCCACAGTCTCCTGGAGTATAGCTGTCCCTCAACTCATCAACACTCCCCATGCGACCACACACTCTCGTTTTGTTTTCTCACTCACACACTCTTGCAGCCATCTTCCTCATCCTTGAAAAATTTTTTCCATCCCTTCATTATCAGTCTGTGTGTGTCCAGTGTATTCTTTATTTTAGCTATAGTGTACTTCATTTATGACTGGTTAATTTTCTTTGTTCCTATGTCCTTTTTCATGCTTTTGAGCATTCTAAAAACCATTATTTTAGACTCTCATTCTGATAAAAATGCTTACTTCCATTTTATTTATCTCTCTTTCTAGAGATTTTTCCTCTTCTTTTGTTAGGGACCTATTTCTTTTTCCCCCCATTTTTGTTGTTCCTTTGTGTTTGTTTCTTTGTATTGAATAAGTCTGTTATGTCTCCCAGTCTTGATGATGTGTCCTCATTGTGGTATAGTCTCTTTGATTTTCTGAGCTTGGTGATCTAGTAATGTCATTTTTCTGGGCTATGTGGGCCCTTTTGTTGTATTTGGTCGCATTTCTTGCTTTTGTCCCATTCTTGGTGGATTTAGGCCTCAGGCTTGGTTACTGTGAGGCTCAACCCCAACCTTGTCATATCAGCTGTTAAACTGTTGCTGATAGAATAAAACAAGACAAAACAAGATTGAACTGAAAACAACATGAAAAACAAAGCCAAACCATGCATGAAAAACACAACAACAAAAAGAAAAGAAAGAAAAAAAATAAAGACACAAGACCAAAGAAATTAGAGGGGAACACAGGAAAAAGAAAAAAAAAGAGTAAGAGAAAAAGAAAACAGTAAAAAGAGATAGAGAAAAGTCAGGTATATGAAAAAAAGAAGAAGAAAATAATAATAATAAAACTTTGAATCTGCTATCTGTGGATATCACTGGATTTTGCTCTGATGTTGTTAAATTTTGCCCCTAAAGTGTCAACCCTGGATCTCCTGGGAGATTCTCTGGTGTGGGTCAATATGAGTTGCCACAATCTTTTGCAGCGAAGGTTCAGGATCTGAAGAAGGGGCCGATGCACTAATGAAAATACTATACAAGAAATATGAATTTAGAAGGCATGGGGGGCCAGGTGGAAACCTCTTGCTTGGAGAGGCACACTGAAACTTGGCCTTATCTGCTTTTTATTCAATTTTAGATCCACATCTTGTACTCAGTAAAGCACGGCAAACAGGTAGCAGATAGACCATCTCAAAGATCAGTAAAGACCAGTAAGGTTTGCCCTAACTGGTTTGGCTCAGTGGATAGAGCCTTGGCCTGTGAACTGAAGGGTCCAAGTTCGATTCCGGTCAAGGGCATGTACCGTGGTTGCAGGCACATCCCCAGTAGGGAGTGTGAAGGAGGCAGCTGATCAATGTTTCTAGCTCTCTATACCTCTCCCTCTCCCTGTCCCTCTCCCTCTCCTTCTCTGTAAAAAACATCAGTAAAATATATATTTTTTTAAAAATCAATAAGTTTCAGTAAACATTTACTTTGAGGCTATTAGGTCGGAAATTGCTCCGAGCCATTGCTATCTCAACATAACAATGGTGCATGGTATTAGCCCTGCTAATCCTCCAAGGTCCATTGGTCTTCTGTGTTCCTTGGTGCACTCTTATGACAGTATTTGGAAAGTGGTGGCTTCCATCATCTCCCCCTTTTCGTTTTCTTAATAAATCTTGAAAAGTGTATGCCATCTGTAGGGCTTGCGTGCTTTTTAAGGGTCTTCATTCCGCATCTGGAGACTAGAAATAAACATATAAGAACAAGAATGAGACAAACAATAGTGGTTATGCTAAGAGGCAAATGTAAGGAGAGCCAGTGAAAGGGATTAAATTCTTTCATGTCTTTTTTAAATTGCTGCCAGGCTTCTTAGGAACTAGTTTGTAAGTTTGCCTGGGATAATTGTACAATATGCTGTTGTATTTCTAAAATATCAGGGGTTGTGTTACCTTTACTCCAAGCACCAAGAAGGTGATTTTTTATTGATTCCTAAGGGTGTAAGGTACTGTTATAGGGAATGGGGGTAACACAAGTCTGGGAAAAATTATAATGACACTGTAAGGATATTCTTTGCTCTAAGTTGTAGATTTTATCACCAATCCATAAAACTGTAAATTTTAGTGCAGATAATTCTATCTCAAACTGGTTGTCAATTCCTTTTTGTATAGACAAGGTCTTAGTTACATTTTCCTTAACTTGTTGTAAAAACTGAGAAGTTTAAACAGTTTGTACCATGCATGAAGCAGAAATTCCCACAGAAGTAAGTAACAATACTATAGCAAAGAGTCCTGCAATTAACATTCCAAGAAAATTTTTTGGTGTTTTAAGATTTTTACCCGGTCATGTAACAGTTGGTAGGTTTGATGAGATTCCCAAGGCTCAGTTAGGTTAGTAGGAACCCAAGTGAAAGCAGATTGTTTTAAAATCATGAGGGAATCTTTTTGGAATGTAGAATGAATACAATGGGATAGTGTGTAGCCTGTACATGACACCTCATACAAATAACTTATTGCATTAAGTCACATCTGGGTGGGGCCTGAGAGGAGTGCAAAAGGATCAAATACACAAGCAGTGGAAAATACTGACTTATTGTGAGTTCCCCAAAAGGTATGAATGGAGTTATTTAAGATATAGTTAAAACTATACCATTTTATAGGTGCAAGTGCAGCAGCTAATTTCCATTGTGTGTTTTGTAGGGGCCGATTATTTAGCTGTAACTGAGATCCAACAAATCCCCCTCCATACCATGAGATGGAGTGATTAGCTTCAACATATAGTTAAGATGCGGTTCCCTTCCATTTTAGGGTGCAATTGTTACTATACAATGTGGGGCTCCAATCCACAAAGGAAAAACTGTTAAGTTTGCTGCTGGTGGGGTGGTCACTATAACAGTCTTGTCAATTAATTTCTTCCTCGGTGGGGCGTCATTCATAAAACTTTTTACATAATGGCTTAGTGTGGGGGTGTGTCTTAGTAATGTTACATTTTCTGTACCTCTCCCAGGAGCAAGTAGTGATAGTAGATGTATTTGGGCTTTTGCTTCCCTCTCCTTTGTGTCCATGCTAGCCAGAAACCTCTCTTTAATTCTATACACAAAGGAACAGTAGTTGGATTCTGTGTCATACAAGAGGGAAGCTGGGTGGCGACTCCCGTGTAATTATACTTTACCCTATACTTCCTTGTCCCACCTGTGGTCTCCCTGGATGACCAAGGTGCTTGGTATTATTGGTGACTACACTCGGCAAGGGATCAGCCCAAGTAAGGGGTCTTACCCATGGAGGGTCAGGAACATAAGTCCAATATACTTCCCCATTTGCCCCTGGTAGTATTACAGCACAACTGATGGCTGCTAGCATGGCAAGAAAAACGTTCTCAGGTGTTCTTGGGGTTTTGGTCTCCTCACAAATTTGCTCATCTTTTTGGACCATCTTCTTCACCATCCTCCAGGTTATCTCCAGTCTGTCTCGTTCTCCTCCCCTTCCTTATCTTCTGTGTGTTGCTTGGGGCTACTGCTATCTGTGGCTGGAGTAGTCGATTGTCAATTAGGAGGGAATGAAAAACTAAAAATAAATCAGTCTCACTTGGCACTCCACTCTTCCAATGCCACCAGCTCGCACTGAGTAGAGCCTTCTCCCAGGCTCTGACCAGGTCAGATGTTGGAGACCTACGCACTGCCATACCCAGCCACAGGGATTCAGATTTTCCAGCCCAGAGCCTTTTCCCCTTGCCTCTAGTCGCTGAAGGTTGGGGCAGAACCAGCCATTCCACAGGTTATAGAAGGGAGGGCTCCCCTGCTCTCCAGATGGGCAGGATCTCCTTCCCAGACCCCACTGTCCAGTCCCCATCCAGCTTTCCTTCAAAAGTTCCTCTAGAAACTAAAGGGTCCCTCAGGATCACTGGTGGGAGTGCCTGTGACACCTCATAGCTCCACTGCCTGGCCCCCTCCTGCAGAATCAAATCAGGGCTAACTCCCCTGGCTGGATGAAGGAGGGGTGCTTGCCCTGCTCCCTGACAGTGAGTCTCAGCCTTGGATTACTGCCACTGTGTTCCCAATGCACCCCTGCAACCAGCACTGTCCTGGCCACCTCTATCTGCTCCTGGAACTTCCAATTCTGTGGCCTAGCCACAGTTCACTCACTTTCTGTCCTGACTGCAATTCCAGCAGCACCTGGGAATGGGACGGCAACTGTCCCCTCTGTGGTCAGCACTGCAGCTCCCAAACACAATGACTTCTGGCTGTGGGCCCGTGCTGCATAGCTGGGCTGGGAGAGTGGCAATGATGGTGGCAATACTGGGCACTGAGTTGTAGTGGCTCCTGGTGGTCTCCTCCCATGGAAGACTCTGCAGACTGCAGTCCAAACCCGGAGTAAGAAGTGCCTGGCTGTCAGGCTATGATGGTGATGGTGGCAGCATGGAGCTCAGGTAGGCTGGGTGCCAAGTCACCAGCAGCCTCCTAGGGAAGACTTTAGGTGAATATTGTTAAGTGAAAGAAGCCAATTGGAAAAGGCTGCTTACTGTATGATTTCAACTATATGACATTCTAAAAAAGACAAAATTATGGAGACAGTAAAAAGATCAGTGGTTAAATAATGCTTTAAAATAATTTTTTAATTGAATAAATTTGGTCCATACTAGAAATAAAAAGCAAACAAACAAAAAAAATGGTGGTTGCCAGAATTTGGGGAAAAAGATGGCAGAGTTGGGTGACTAGGCAGAGAACAGAGGATTGTTGGAACAGTGAAACTATATGTTACTATAATGGTGGATACATGTCATTGTATAGTTATCTAAACCAATGTAGAACACCAAGAATGAGCTCTAATGTAAACTATGGACTTGGATGATTATGATGTGTCAATGTAGGTTCACCCATTGTAACAAATGTTCCACTCTATTGGGTATATTGATAATGGAGGAGACTCTATATGCATGGGGGAAAAGGATATATGGGATCTAAACTCTATACTTTCTGTTCAAGTTTGCTATGAACCTAAAACTGTTCTAAAAAGTAAAGCCTGTAAAAAAAGTTACTTGGTAGCTTTTGAAATTCCCAGTGCCTAGGCCACACCCCTGGTCAATTAAATTAGGACAAATGGGGATGCAACCTAGGCATCAATGAATTTTTACTACAACCCGTGCAATCCCAAAGTATAGTGAAGGCTGAGAACTATTGCTCCTGAAGTACATAATCTTACAGCAGTGGATTTCAGAACTGAATGCCAATTATAATTTGTTCTTAAAAAAATAGGTGGATGACCAGGCCCCACACTCTGAAATTCTGATTCAATTTATCTAGGATGAGGCCAAGGCACTAAAATTTTTTAAAAGCTCTTCTGATGGTTCTAATGTGCAGCCAGGGTTGATATTCATTGATCTGTAGCATGAACGGCAAATTTCTGAACATATGCTTCAAACTCTGCAGCCCTGCTCCCATGGCAGACATTACTAACCATTTCCAGTGGGCCCAGACATGGCTTTAGAATCCTTCTCTACTCAGCATATCAGGCAGATATCAATAATTGATCAGAGTTACCAATGGTATTCCCTATGACATCTCTGCTTTATCAATTTTCTCCATCTCCAACCGGGGTGGCTTTGTTAGACCTTCTTCCCCTATTCCTGCTTCTAACTCCATGACTGGAAAGTCTGACATTTTCACAGGAGGACTCACCAAGTCTGTGACTACGTGACAACTGTTCAGGCTTTAGGACAATGCTGTACTTTCACACTGTGCCTATAGTCTTAAAATCTCAAGAACCTTCTGCACACATTAATTCATTTGTTTGAAAATGGTGCCATTAGGAGTAATGACATAATGCTTATGAAACACTCTGTGCTCCCAAGATGAAGACAGTGAGCTATTCATGTAAAAGACCTATTTAGAGGCCATTGAAAACACTCACAGGAGTTGGCTGCCTGTTTTGCTTTGCTGTGAATGTATTTAAGGCCAGGACCGTTATTTAGAGAAGGCACAGTGATGTGGGAGCAGCAGTCAGAACAGCCGATAGAACTCCAGCCTTTGTCACTTCCTAGTTTTGTTATTGTAAACAAGCTTCCTAGTGTCTCTCAACTTCCCTTGCCTCAGATGTCCAGTGGGAATTATACTAATGTCTGGCTCATATAATGTACATGAGAATTTCAGCTACTTTAAGGAGCCTGGGCACCTTGGGCTGATTTTAATTTGCACTCGGATGTCGAGTGTGACTCGACACGGTTAGCATCGGTAGCAGGAATCGAGAAAAAAGCAAGCGAGTGCAAAGGGTTAAAGGCCACCTATGGAGCACATTTGCACTTCGGTAAAAGGACAGGTGGTTAAAAATCCAGAAAGGGACCTTCCTTTGACTAACATGAGAAATTTGTAAAATTTCCCATATTGATCTTTAATTAAAGACAAGATCTATGTGTTGTATGCAAGTTTTCCCTAGAAGCCAGGTTATGTCTATTCAGATAACTGACCTCTCCACCTACCTAATAATAGAAAAATATGCAAATTGACCATACCTTTGCTATGCCCATGATTGGCCAGTAGGCGTGGGGGGGCAGGACTCGGGGTGGCTAGGGTGGCCAATTGGGCCAGCGGGACGCTGAGCTCGCTTCGCCAGTGGTGGCTCGAGCTCAGCGTCTACGCCATGGCTGTGCTGCGGCACAGAAAGGGCCTCTGGGGCAGCGAGCTCACGTCCCACCACGGACCATCAAAAGCAGGGGAGCTGGGTGCCTGTCCACTCAGGCACCAGGCCTTTCAGAAGCCTTCGCCACGCCAGAGGCTTCTGAAAGGCCTGGTGCACCAGCGGACAGGCACCCAGCTTTCCCGTGATCGAAAGCGAAAGCGTGTAGGGGACCCTACACGTGCATGATTCAATCATGCACTGGGCCTCTAGTTTAAAATAAAATCTCTTACAGACATATACTAAGTGGCTACTCCACACCAAGCTAATAATGGAGATTTTTTTAAACAAACTTTCATTTCTCCAATGCATGAGAAGAAATACCAGCCACAAAATGCAGATAGCACAATACATTCATTCTAAGATGCACATTTTTGTCACATGTAACATACCTGAAATTGGAGTGCATCTTAGGGATGCATCTTACAACTGAAGGCATATGATAGTTTGACTAATAGCATTTCTCTTCTTTCTGAATGGCTCATAGAATAAATGGGGCATCTTACAAATTATGGCATTTTAGGTCAGTAAAATACAGCAATTACTATTCCTCAGCGTTGTTTGAGTCTAAAACAGGGTAACATTGGAAAAACACCTGTATTTTCTATTTTTGCTGCATAGAAGGTTACCCCCAAAGTTAGCAGCTTAAGGGAAGAATTTTTTTCTCATGGTTTCTGGGGGCCAGAAATTGAGGAGCAGTTTAATGCAGGCTCCAGTTTAGGGTTGTCCATGAGGCAGCAGTCAAAATGCCTATGGGGTCTTCTGTCATCTGAGGCTTGACTGGAGTAGAGATTTCACTTCCAAGATCCTCATGTGCCTTCAGCTGGAGGCTTTAGTACCTGCAATGTAGCCTTTCCAATGAGCTGCTTACATCAAGGCATGGGCTTCTTCAGAGACACCATGAAAGGGAAAGAGCATGCACACAAGAGCCATAGATAGAAGAATGACAGCTGCAGGCTTTTATACCTAATCACACAGACCAACCTTGGTACAGAAGGGCAGAGATCACTGGGAGCCAACATACTGAGTGACAAAAAGATGGTAAGGAAAAAATATTCGTTTCACCCCTATACAGCACTTTTCTTTTTACCTCATATAAATTCTGTTGGAAGAGATTGAGTCTGTATTTTGGTTTATACCACCAACCAACTCATGGTTTCAGTTTGCATAGCAGTATAGCTAGAGTGGAAAATGCAATTTTGTGTTTGACTATTTGGTATGGTTGAGGATATAAAGTTTTCCTTCTGGCTTGTGTGCAAAATAGAGAATCTTAGGATTTTACTGATCTCTGTCTTGAAAGAAATGCATCCAAATTTTAGAGACTAGTCACCCAAGAGAACTCAGCTACATCAATGCTTCTTACATTCATAGAACAGTGGTTTGGCACTAGTGGTCTAGAAACAATAAGAGCTTATGGGATCTCAGACCTAGGCTCTTCTGGTTGGGCACATGGGAACTGGCTAAGCATAGTGGAAAGAATATACACATGCATTGTAAAATCTGTGAGCTGATTTCAAAAATATTATTGGAAATAATAAGCCTGTTTATTTAAAAATGAATCTAGGGCATCCCTGGATATAGCATCACATACTATATCCAGGGTATGAGTCTGTGGTTCTTAAAGTGTGGTCCTGGCCCAGCATCTTCATCATCACTTGAGAACTTTTGAAATGCAAGTTCTCAGTCCTCATCCCAGAACTACTAAACTAGCAACAGGGGAGTAGAACTCAATGATTCACCTGTATTTTAATGAATGCTCGAGATGATTCCAATGCTTACTCAAGTTCTAGAACCAATACTCACTGTAAAATCCTCTTGGGTATGATACCTACCCCCCCACCCCGCCAAAAAAAAAGCACAACTACTAGTAAGTTATAGTGTTTGGGATGCATTTGCATGATGAAACTATGAAGAAAAGTAAGGCAATGATTACTATAAGTCAGGATAATGGTTACATCTAGGGCAAATGGGGGTTGTGTAGAATAGGGTACATGGAGGGATTCTAGGATGGGGGTGTCACCCACTTGAAGGAGTATGGGCGCAGCCATTATGTTTTAGCATGGGTTTCGGGAAGGTAGACGATGGAAATATGATGGCTGGGGATGTGACTCATTCACAACCCTGCCCCCATTATAGAGTAGCTGTCCCACACAAATGAAACCCAGCGTAGACTAGTGTGTGGAAATACAGGTGTTTTCTAACACCAACCACCAATTTTCCCTTTTCTCTGGATAGCAACTGGGTGTTCAACAATGCAATTCAATTTTAAAACTACCTGGACTTAGTGACAGATTCCACAGATTTAAGGGTTCAGTCCCCTAAGGGTGTATCCATTTCAGAGTACTTTGGTTGTTCTCTTGACCCCCTCTTCAGACTCAATAATTTGTTAGAACTCAGGAAAACATTGAACTCAGGAAAAGATTTTATTTGTGTTTGCCAGTTTATTATTAGCATGAAGAAGCCAGATTGGAGGGAGATGTACAAGGCAAAATGCCAGGGGTGGACACAAAGCTTCCATGTCCTCTCTGGACATACCACTATCCTCACATTTTGATGTGTTCACCAATCTGGAAGCTCATCGAATATTGTTGTTCAAGAATTTTTATAAAGCTTAACCTCCAACCTCTCTTCCACTTCCTGGAGATCAGTGGGTGGGGCTAAAAATTCCAAACGTACTATCACTTGGTCTTTTTGGTGACCAGCCCCATCCTGAGGCTACATAGGGGCCATACCCTAAGCCTCCTCATTAGTATAATAGAATTGGGCTTAGAAAAGAAAGATTCCAAAAAGCCAAAATAATCCTATATAATAAAAGCCTAATATGCTAAATGTCTGGTCATCCAGTGGCCGGTCATCCATTCAACCAATCAAAGTGTAATATGCTAATGATATGCTAAGGCTTCTCAACTGCTTGCTATGATGTGCACTGACCACCAGGGGGCAGACACTCCTACTGTTAGGTTATCTTTCTGCTGGGGTCCTGCAGATCAGGACTGAGCGAGATGGGCTGGACACGCCCTGAAGCCCTCCCATGGTCCCTCTCCAGCCCTGATCATGCACTGGTGGGGTCCCTTGGCCTAGCCTGCACCCTCTCGCAATCTGGGAGCCCTCAAGGGATGTCAGAGAGCCGGTTTTGGCCCGATCCTGCAGGCCACTCCCCTTGGGAGGACACCAGATGCAGGGCTCACGGCTGGTGAGCACTGCTGCAGCTGTGCAAGCCTCTCACCATAGGGACTGATTGGGTGCGAGCCTGTGGCAGGTGCAGTGGGGCCAGGATGAGTGGGAGTGGCAGGTAGGAGCTGTAGGCAGTATTGAACTGAGGGATGCCATTCATGCACGAATTCATGCACCAGGCCTCTAGTAATATATAAGTAGATTTGATAGAAACCCCTGAGATGAAGAGAGACACGTGGAAAGTAGCGAGCAGAGTGTAAACCAAAATAAATTTCAGACTGTAATGAAGAATAAAAAGCATTTATTTGAGCAAAATGAACTGCAGCCTGAGAGACACATATTCAGGGAGCAATCTACTATAAACTGTGTTCCGTTCCAGACAATGGGAGACCACCTTTTATACAGAAAGTTCTGGCCCATTCCAATTTTACACAAATGAGGTTTCCAAATTCTGTAGTTGTTATTGGTCAATATAGATGCAAATGAAGACACAATGTATGCAGTTCTCACTGGACAACAAGCCAGGTGTCAGTCCTTCAGTAGAAAGATAAAACCATGGCTTCTCTGCAGTGGTTAACTCAGATGGTAAACAAGAGGAGGGGAGCTAAAAGTTTGGGGAGCTGAAAGTTTAGTCTGATGTTCTTCCCTGTGTACAGGGTACATGAAGAGGCCTTGTCAGAAAATGGCCATTAGACTCTTTTTTTAAAATTTATATTCTTATTATTCACAAAATTTTAGCCCTTGCTTGACCATGGGAAGTTCATCTCAGCAGATAAATTCCTTCTCAGGGTTCACATCAAATAAATCTTTCTTCTTGGGGTCCACAAGAGTGAGATGGCTTAAAGATTAGCTGCAGTTTGAACTCAGCCATTTGAAAAAGACATGTATTCAGTAATGGGATGCAAAAAATTAGAGCAGGTACTGTGGGGTCTGCCTTGACCATCTACCTTGACTCATTTCCATTTCCCATCCAGTCTCTAGGTAATTCTTTGGTTTCCAAGGCTGGTAGTATCTCCAGATATGAAGATGTTGCAGAAAGATCATGGGACTAGGACTGCAGTCCGTCTGGACTAGGACTAGGAGTCAGGGCCCTCAGTCCCAGGTTTGCCCTTGGACAAGTTCACTCCCTTCTCAATAAACATGGCATTAGACCAGATAATATTTAAGCAAAGTACAATATGGTAAAAACATGGGCAGTGCTGGAGGTGGGGAGAAATGGAAGGATAAAACACCTCTGAGGGGATTAGATGTATTTACTTCTCATACCATGAGTGGTTATATTATATTACAGGTCTGTAACTTCATTGAATAATAAAAATGATAGAGTGAAAATATACTTAGAATTATTTTATCTTAGCCCTGTAAAAGGAGTTAATCTTCTGTTGTATCTCTTTCGCTCTGACTGGTTTGGCTCAGTGGATGGAGCGTCGGCCTGCGGAATGAAGGGTCCCAGGTTCGATTCTGGTCAAGGGCATGTGCCTTGGTGGCGGGCACATCCCCAGTAGGGAGTGTGCAGTAGGCAGTTGATTGATGTTTCTCTCTCATCAATGTTTTTAACTCTCTGTCCCTCTCCCTTACTCTCTGTAAAAATTAATAAATATATATATATATATTTTTTAAAAAGTTGTATCTCTTTCCTTCTTTCGTGCGAGAAGTGCAAGCTAATTTCCCTTATGGGCTAGGATAGAAATTAGCTTTGGGGTGAATGAGATGGGGTTCCTTAAAGGATACATATCATTTAGACCATAGAGAACATTTAAGTAAAGGCTGAGTAATTTATATTGTCTAGGCAAAGGTGACATAGAGAGGCTCTTTATATTTTGGGAGTTGGGGAGGGTGGTGGAAATAATGTTGCCATCCTACCCCATGGTGATCACTGGAAAAAAAGGACAGGACGGAGGAATCCATCTGACTCAGAACTTCAGGGCCAGCTCTGGGGGCACAGAAAATAAGAGATTGGCTGAAAGGGCTGCCACGTGGGGCCTGGTAGGGATGAGTGCTGAGGGTGCACACTGTTGTCTATGCACAGCCACTGTCGCCTCTGCATGGACTGGCATCTTGAGTGCTCCTCGCAGCAGACAGGAAACATTTTAAGGTGAACCAACAGTTCTTCAACAGTGATAGTGTGTGGCAGAGAGGAATAAAAATAGCACTGAACCAAAGTCTCCCAGGGGTTAAGGATGCCTTGCCAGTCAAACCAGATTGGCACAGTATAAGAGGGTGCACTTCAAGAGGAAGAATGACCTTCTTGTTACTAGGTTCGGTGAGAGCTACCCGGTTTTGTTCACTACGGATACTGAGGGGAAGCAGAGTTTGCCACTCCAAAATATGTCTGTTTCGGGGATGGTAATTGTTTTAAGCTGGTTATTTTTAAGAAACAAAAGACTCAAAAAGAACCTTCGATATTCTCCCTAACTGCATAAGATAGTTTGTGAGAGAACCTGCTCCAGGAAGGGAACTAGCATCACAGATACTATGGGTTAATATGAACTGAGGGTGATAGCAAGGTCATTTGATGGAAGTCTTCTATGTGTCCCATTGTTTAAGATGATTCAGCAAACATTTGTTTACCAAATATTTCCTTTCATTTTCATGTGACTTGCCTTCTTCCTCATTGAAGTCCACACACACACATACACACACACACACACCCCCATCTATTTTCTTCTTAGTTCAAGATGACATATACACCTCAACTGCCCAATTTGTCCATAATTATTATGGAACCCCCATATGTACATATGTAATTAAATTCTTTTCTGTTAATCTGTCTCATGTAAATTTGATTTTTAGACCAGCCAGAAGAACTATGAGGAAAAGAAGAGAAAATTTCCCTTTCCCCACCATATTTTGAATTCTTGGAGCAGTCTATAAATTTTAAATGAAATGTTGAAAATAGACTACTTCAATTTTTGAGAGCCTGTAACTATATTATGTTGATGTTTGCAGGCTTTGCTGGAGCCTCTGAGCATTACACTCCAGGCCACTGAACACAGCTTTGTTTCATTTCCTCTCACTGCATGGCATGCCGACTTATTTTTTTAAAAATGGAAGAGGGAAGAGTAGGATCGCCTATTTTTTTTAATTCCAAATATGGCTTGTAGATTAAAAGGGGGTTCTATGGGAAGTAACCTCACAGGGTAACCTGATCATAAATTCCTAACTGGGCAGGTAATCACTCTGAGACATAAAATGTCTTTATCCTAAGGCTTATCTTAAGTAAGCCCTGTCCATTGTTTCTGTGCATCTAGATTAACACACTTTTGAAATGCTCCTTGTAATAGCTGACCACCCTTTTAGACCCCTCCTTCTAAAGCATGCAAGAGAGTACATAATCTTAATTATCCTCTAACTCAATCCCTATCTTGCTTTCTCCCACCTTCATGTAATTCTTCTTTCAGTTTTCCCCCTTAATCTCAAATGCATAAAAGAAACTGCAAACTGTTACTCTCCAAAGCATTTATCTGTCTGTTGAGATCTTGCTTTCAGGTGTATCCTCTATAGGTTTGGACATTCTTATGTCAAAATGTTACCAGACAGGCTGGGCCTGGGGCGGGTCTGCCTAGGGCCTGCTGGTAGTGTGTGGGCTCTTGACTTCCTGTAGGAAAGGTTTCACAATACGAGTCCAGGAGGCTTTTTTTTTTTCTCTTTTTTTTTAAATTTTTTTTCTTTATTGATTAAGATATTACATATGTGTCCTTATCGCCCCATTGTCCTCCCCCCCGCCCCCCCCCACACACACACTCATGTCCTCACCCCTCTGAGGTTTGACAGTCTGATCGATGCTTCTCTGACTCTGGATCTGTTTTTGTTCATCAGTTTATGTTGTTCATTATATTCCACAAATGAGTGAGATCATGTGATATTTATCTTTCTCTGACTGACTTATTTCACTTAGCGTAACACTTTCCAGTTCCATTCATGCTGTTGCAAATGGTAAGAATGTCTTCCTTTTTACAGCAGTGTAGTATTCCATTGTGTAGATGTACCACAGTTTTTTAATCCACTCATCTGCTGATGGGCACCAGGAGGTTTTTGAGAGTATATTTATTAAAGCTGAAGACAGTGAAACAAAGGCAGGGCTTAAGGTAGGAGAAGCAACAGGAGAGAGAAAGTCCAGAAAAAGGGGGCCTTGGGAACAGGTTCAGGAGGTTAGCTAAGTCAAGCTGCCACTGCCCACTGCTCACCTGGTTGCTAGTCTTGGGGGGACCCTTAAAGTTTAGGAGAAAAACATTAAAGAAACAAGGCATGTGCATGCTCTAGTGAGATTGAGGCATGGATTATTTGTCTTAGGCTTTTTATCTTCCTTTGACCAGTGGACTCCTAGGGGAGGTCTCTGGGGAGGGTCTTAATAGAATATTCATTTGCTTTTCAGATGTGTTCTTCAAAATATTGATTCATCAACATGTGTGTAAGGAGCCAGGGTTATTTTCTGGTTAGTTTTGTTTTTTAAAAATGTCATCGAAGAAGGACTGGGACAGAGGCTGGTCTGCCCCAGGACAGTTTGGAATTTGTAAACCACTTGCTTCTAAGTGTCCTTGGTTAGATACATTAAAACCTTGTCATTTATTAGCTGGCTGTAAATTTCTCAAGTTTTGTGGCCTTGTCTAATTATTTTGTCTCAGTTTCCCTTATTCTACTTGTCAAGGAACTTCCCTAGTTTCTTACTATCCTGTCTCAGACAGACTACACTGGATTCATTACATTTTGCTCTAAGGTACATTTTAGCTCAAATGTCTACAATTTTATATGGAACTATTTAATGTTTTAAGAATCTCCTGGAAAAGTTATTCATGCTACTGTGGAAAAAGGAGAAAATTTATTCTAACCTTCAAGGTTATTTCAGCTGGTCTAATAATCAAATTAACATGAAACAGATTAACAAGAGAAAATAACCAAATTTAATTACATACATACATATGAGAACCCCACATACTAGTATATGAGAGAGCTAGAGACTTCATATATATGAGAGGTTCAGAGACAGATAAAATGGGGTATGTGTAACATCTTGAGCTGAGCAGGCACCTGAGGCTTTAGAAGGGAAAAGGGTCATTGATGGGATGATAAGAAGAGGAGATATTCAGTAATTAGATGTTTTCCCTGCTACATAGATAAGTCAAAAGAGGTTAATTTTTTTTGTAAGAACTCCTATTATGGCAAGGTCCCTAATTTGAGCTGGCAAGCTCAAAGTAATACTCATACCACAGAGGCACATGTTGGGGTAACTCATTCTGAAACCCTGCATACTCATTATGTACAGTATGTACTGTCCCCCCTCACTTTATTTATTTATTTTTATTGTTGACAGTATTACACATATCCCCTATTTTTCTTCCTTGCCCCTCTCTACCCAGCCTCTGCCCTACTCCAGGTCTTTACCACACCCATTGCCTGTGTCAATGGGCTATCCATATATGCATGTAAGTCCTTTGGTTAACCTCTGCCAGTTCCCCTCCCGCCCTCCCCTCTGAGATCTGTCAATCTGTTCCATATATCCATGCCTATGGATCTATTTTGTTCATCAGTTTATTTTGTTCATTATATTCCACCTATAAGTGAGATCATATAATATTTGTCTTTCTCTGACTGGCTTATTTCTCTTAGCATAATAATCTCCAGGTCCATCCATGATGTCTCAAAGTATAAGAGAGACTTCTTTTTTACAGCCACATAATACTCCATTGTGTAAATGTGCCACAGCGGCTTTTTTATTCATTCATCTACTGATGGGCACTTGGGCTGTTTCCAGATCTTAGCTATTGTAAATAATGCTGCTATGAACATAGGTGTGAATATATTCCTTCTGATTGGTGTTTAAGGATTCTTATAATATACTAGAGAACCAGTGCATGAAATTCATGCATGGGGGTAGGGGGGTGCTTCAGCCCAGACCGCACCCTCTCCAATCTGGGACCCCTTAGGGGATGTCCAACTGCCTCTCGCAATCCAAGACCATTGGCTCCTAATCTCTCACCTGGCTGCCTGCCAGATCGCCCCTAACCCCTCTATCTGCCTGCCTGATTGCCCCTAACCACCTCTGCCTGCCTGCCTGATTGCCCCTAACTGCTCCCCTACTGGCCTGATTGTCCCTAACTGCTCCCCTGCTGGCCTGATCGCCCCTAACTGCCTCTGCCTCACCTCCCACCTGGGACCCAGGCTTCCCTCCCTCTGGCCAGCCGCAGGCACCCAGGACCCAGGCCAGCTTTGCCCAAGCTGGCCACAGCCGCAGGGGACCATGGGTGGCCGGCTTGTCCCTCTCCCGGGCAGCATCCACAGGTGCAGCCGCTGGCTCCCGAGACTGTGGGGCCAGTTGCTTGTCCTTCTCCTGGGCTGCAGCCCCAGTTGCTAGTGTCTGGGACCACGGGGCATGCAGCTTGTCCTTCTCCCGGGCCATAGGCGCAGGTGCAGCTGCTGGCACCTGGGTCCGCCAGGCCGGTGGCTTGTCCCTCTCCCAGGCTGTGGCCTGGCTGGTCCCCATCCTCTCTCCCCAGTGTTGAGTGTCTGAGCCATTGGCTGCTCGGAACTATTTGGCTCTTTCCCTCAGTAACAGCTTTTATCTTCCGCCTCAATTCCTCTCTCAGCTCATGCCCTTCCCCTACGCGCCGTGTCCCCCCCACTGCATGCCATACGTGCCCCTGCCCCTCCCCCATTGGTGGGAGCACCTCTGCTCTCCACCTGGGGACCCGCACTGTGTTCCCCACCCCCGCCCGCCTGGGGCCCATCCCCTGTGCCCTCTTCGCTGCACAGCCCCTGGAGAGCCAGCGCCACGGGACTCCCCTGATGCACCTCCTGGTCAAATCCCTGCCGGCACCCACAGTGATGCAGCATCAAGTCCCCGCCCACCTGTGCGCACCCTCAGTGCACGCAGCCCTGCCCTCCCACTCACACCTGCCTCACACACAGCCTTCTGATGATCGGTCATTACGGTGTGATGGCGTGATGACCACAGGCTTTCAGGCTTTTTATAATATAGGATTCCCAGAACTGGGATCACTGGGTCAAATAGAAATTCCATTTTTAATTTTCTGAGGAAACGCGATACTATTTTTCACAGTGGCTGCACGAGTCTGCATTCCTACCAGCCGTGGACTAGGGTTCCCTTTTCCCCACATCCTTGCCAACACTTGCTATTTGTTGACTCATTGATGGTAGGCATTCTAGCAGCTGATACCTCGTTGTTTTAATTTACATCTCACTGATGATTAGTAACATTACACATTTTTTCATATGTTTCTTGGCCATTTGTCTGTCCTCTTTGGAGAAATGTCTATTCAGGTCCTTTGCCCATTTTTAAATTGGATTGTTTGTCTTCCTTTTGTTGAGTTGTATGAGTTCTTTATATATTTTGTAAATTAACCTCTTATCAGATGTATCAGTGGCAAATATGTTCTCCCATAGAGTGGGCTCCCTTTTCATTTTGATGATGGTTCTTTCTGCTGTGTAGAAGCTTTCTAGTTTGATGTAATCTTATTTATTTATTTATTTATTTATTTATTTATTTATTTATTTATTTATCCCTTTGTTTCTCTCTCCCTAGAAGATATATCAGTGAAAATCCTGTTACATAAGATGTCTGAGATTTTGTTGCCTATGATTTTTTCTAGGATTTTTATGGTTTCACAACTTACATTTAAATCTTTTATATATCTTGAGTTTATTTTTATGTATGGTGTAAGTTTGTGCTCTAGTTTCATATTTTTTTGCACATATCTGTCTAATTTTCCCAGTACCATTTATTAAAAAAAGACTGTCTTTACTCCTTGTCTGCTCTTGCCTTCTTTGACAAATATTAACTGACTATAATGGAATGGGTCTATTTCTGAGTTCTCTGTTCTGTTCCATTGATCTATATGCCTGTTCTTATGCCAGTACCAGGATGTTTTGATTACAATGACTTTGTACAATAGTTTGATATCCAGTATTGTCATCCCTTCAACTTTATTCTTCTTTCTTAATATTGCTGTGGCTATTTGGGGTCTTCTTTGGTTCCATATAAAACTTTGGAGTATTTGTTCTAGATCTGTGAAATACTTGGTGATTTTTTAATAGGGATCATATTGAATCTGTAGATAGCTTTGTGCAGTATGAACATTTTAATGATGCTAATTCTTCCAATTCATGAACACTGTATATGTTTCCACTTGTTTGTATTTTTTCTATTTCTTTTTTCATTCTGTATCATTTTCTGAGTACATGTCTTGTACCTCCTTGTTTAAGTTTATTGTTAGGTGTCTTATTTTTTTGTTTATTTGTTACAATGGTAAATTGGATTGCTTTTTTTAGTTTCTCTTTCTTTGAGTTTATTATTGGAATATAAAAATGCTATTGATTTTTGGATGTTAATTTTGTATCCTTCTGTGTTGCCAAATTCATTTATTAAATCTAATAGATTTTTGGTGGAGTCTTTAGGGTTTTCTATGTACAATATTATGTCATCTATGAATAATGACAGTTTTACTTCCTCCTTTTCAATTTGGATGCCTTTTATTTTTTCTTCTTGTCTGATTGCTGTGGCTAGAACTTCCAGTACTATATTAATAAGAATGGTAAAACTGGACATTCCTGTCTTGTTCTTGTTCTTAAGAGAAACACTTTTGTACTTTTAATGGATTAAATATTAGATTTATTTTCTAGCTTAACACCACAGTATTAATTCTCAAAGGATTTATATATTTTTATATATGACTGTGTAATCTAGTCAAATTTGTATAGTCCATATAGCTTAGAGTGTCAATCATTCAAACAATAGTTAGGGTGTGAGCCTTACTCTGGGTCAGGCATTGGTCATGGCATGGAAGATAGGGTAGTATAGAATAGAACAAGGAACCTGCTTGTCTGGAAAAGATCACAAGACACTAAAAAGACAGAGATGAGGAAGATCTGAGCCAGTTTTAGTTGCTATCACTAATATTGGGAGACGTAAAGTCATAAATAAATGTCAACAACCAAACATAGAACTAGCCCATGAAATCAATAGTTCTCATACAGGCACTGATGCTCAAATGTTATATGTGTTGAGTGTTTGAGTCAAGATTACTTGGGTGTGAATTCCAATTCCACCACTTAGCAGCTGTGTAATGTAAGCATTAAACCCCAAATGCCGAAGATGGCGGCGCCCGTGGATCTGGAGTTGAAGGCCTTCACAGAGCTTCAAGCTAACGTTATTGACACTCAACAGAAGGTTAAGCTTGCATACAGATTGAACAGCTAAACAGAACGAAAAAAGCATTCCCATCTTACAGATACAGAGATTATGACTTTGGTAGACGAGACTAACATGTATGAAGGTGTAGGAAGAATGTTTATTCTTCAGTCCAAGGAGGTAATTCACAATCAGCTGTTAGAGAAACAGAAAATAGCAGAGGAAAAAATTAAAGAATTGGAACAGAAAACATCCTACCTGGAGCACAACGTGAAGGAAGCTGAGGACAACATCCGGGAGATGCTGATGGCATGAAGGACACAGCAGGAAGCCTCTAGGGAAGTTTTCCTCCTGACCCCTCCCATTCCTGGCAAGGACCAGGGGCTCGTGTAGGGAAATAGCCTCTGCTGTACCCTGATGGACATTTTATCTGGATGGCCTGGTAACCCTATGTTTTCTAGATCACCCTGAGCCCCTTTCAAACCCCAAGCCCATATTTCTTATCCTGGCTCTGCCTGCCATCTCTGCCTAAGACACTCTTCTCCCCTGGGGGGTGAGTCCTGAACTCCCAGGAGAGGGGAGATGGGAGCCAGGACAGGCAGGGGAGCTGTGCCCATGACCCCTATTAGTCATGCTGGTCAGACCAATAAAAGGCATCTGTGCCACTCTGCCAAGTTTGCTTTTCTTAAGCCAACGGAGGAGAACAGAGAGGCAGAGGCTATCTCTACCTGAGCTCCTCCCTGTCCCTCTCTGGGGCTGCGGCCCTGCTCCTTCTGCATCAAAGTCGTCCCCACTTATTTTTCCCTCTCTGATCCTTCAAGTAAACCCCTCAAGCTCACAGCCTCCATGGGATGTGCAAGTAGGAAAGAAAGGAGACCAGGGCATAGCTGAATTTATGTGAGGACAGCAGCCTTCGGTGGCAGTATGCCTAAAGATTCCTTTCCTGCTTTTCCCCCACATCCCAAAAGAAAATTTACTAATAAGCCAGCAGCACCTCCAAGACTGTCTCCCTTTGGTCATAAGGTGGACACTACATCCTGAGGCCTCCTAGAGGCTCGGGGGCGGTGGTGTGTTGGAGCTGGCTTATGCTGGCTCAGGAGAGCCAGTTATTCAATTTTTAGGAATTTTGTTGCAAGCCAGTTGTTAAACACAGCCATTATTAAAAATTAAATTATGTAACTTTACAATTAAATTATTAAAGAACAAGGGTAATAAATATTCAAAACATCTCTCTAATAACAACAACAACAAAAACCCAAATGCCTCAGCTTCCTTGCCTATGAAATGAAAAGAATTAATACTCAAGAGAGATTTAAATTAGATAGTATAGGCAAAGTGTAATGCTAAGCAGGATTGTTCTATAGATTTAGCTTTATTATAATAATAGCAACGAGTAAATAATTTGTAGACCAATTAGATAACAAATATATTTTTGTTATGTTCAAATCAAGAGTTGAGCCATTTAATAAAAAGTTGCACATTTAGAGGAGAAGAGATTTACCATGTTTCTCTTAACTCTCTGGATCTTGATTCACATTAGAATTACCTGGGGGATTTTTTAATTGATGTCCAGACTCCAACTCCAAAGTCTGATGCAGTTGGTGTGGAGGGTACCTTAGGCTTCAAGATTTTTAACCATAAATTAATGTAGAGCCAGGGTTGCCACCCACAGGTCTAACTAAATATGCAGAGTGAGCTGATCTGTTCTTGGGTCACAGGTAACTAATATAGTTGCTAGTGGCTTTCCCCTTATACACTCTCATTCTGAGTGAACAGTTGTCTTGAAAACAACCAGTGGGCGAGACAGTTACATCCACCAACTGGTGCTAACAATTGGACTGAGGTACCTATAATTATAACCACATGAGGCATTTGTGTGTCCTTATAGTATCAAAGAATATTCCTCATCCAGAAGCTGTGAGAGGCCTCCAACAGCTAGAATTAGAAAGGTGGATTACAGGGGCAGCTCCCATAGCCCAGTCTAGAGACTTCGGGCAAATCAGTCTGCCTGTTTCATTTTGGTTTGTTATCTGTAGGAGTTTATAAGATGAGAAGTTCTTCCTGCATACGCCACAGAATTATTGTTAAGTCAATGATATTATGTTGATAAAGCACTTTGTAAACATAAAATATGATTGAAATATAATTCTTAGTAGAGACTAGACATTTGCACTTTTTAAAATTGTAATAACTGCTATTTAGTAAATTATAGTTTCTGCTACCCAAAGCTAAATTTTCCATTGCTTTACAGCAAAACTGTGATGATTGAGACCATTTGCTATGGCAATTCTATGCACTAAGTTTCACAAAGGCAATACTGTAGTGCACTGTATTTTCTATCCTAATCAGTAACTTATCATGATAAACTATTTTCAAAAACACCTTCTTGGGTAAGGGTTAGCAGAGTAAAATGACTGACTCCTTGTGTGAGAAAATAGTTACTGTAATAAATTTTGTTACGTAAATATGAAGCACAAGGATTCATGCAATTTTACTATAGATAAAAAGTAACCAGAATTCAAATTAAGGGTTCTATTTAGTAATGTAAACTGAGAAGGTTTCTTTGGGTTTTGGGTTTTGTGTTTAGTTTGGGTTTTTTTTTTCCTTTAACAAAATTATTTTCCTTCTGGTTATGATGACTTTAAAGGACAATTTCTTTTTCTTAAAGAACAAAATTCAGCTGAGTAAATTTTAAAGATTTTATTGGCTTTATCCAGGGATTCATGAATCCAGCAAGATCCAACCTAGCAGATACAGAGGTGCTGCAAATAGTTAACACAATTCAAAAACATTTCATAAACCAAAGTGAGCAAAAATAAGGAAGTTATACTAGTCCACCTGGCTGATTATACACTGGCTGGTGTTGGATAGGAAAGGTCACTAGACCAGGAAGCGGGACTGAGTAGTCAGGAAGTGGAACTGAGTAGTCAGCCTCAGTGCCAGGATAAGCATCCTGGAGGCCTGGTTGGCCACTATATCCTGGAGGTCCTGAAATATGAACAAGTAAAATAGTTTGTATCTGGACAGAAAAATAGAAACATCAATACATTTAGAATTGCCCCAGTTATCTACAACCTGAAATTTCAGATTAAGAAGAATATATGCACCCCTATGTTCATAGCAGCACAATTTACAATAGCTAAGATTTGGAAACAGCCCAAATGTCCATCAGCAATGGGTGGATAAAAAATCTGTGGTACATTTACAAAATGGAATACTATGCAGCTGTAAAAAAAGAAGGAACTTTTACCATTTGCAACAGCATGGATGGACCTGGAGAGCATTATGCTAAGCGAAATAAGCCATTCAAAAACAAATATCAAATGATCTCACTCATATGTGAGATCTAATGAACAAAATAAACTGATGAACAAAATAGATCCAGAGACAGAGAACCATGAACAGGCTGATGAATTTCAGAGGGAAGGTGAAGGTGGAGAGTGGAGGGGAGATTAATGAAGGAATTTATATGTATCTATGCATAGCCCAGGAATACAGACAATAGTGTCGTAAGGGTTTGGGAGGGGCGGGTGCAGGGAGGAGGAGGTCAATGGGGGGGGGCGGGAATAAAGCAGATATCTGTAATACTTTCAACAATAAAGATAAAATTTAAAAATATTTTAACATTATATGATTTATCAATAGATGCAGGAAAAACATTTGATAAGATACAATATCCATCTATGATTAAGATACTCAATAAAATGTGTATAGAAGGAAAGTACCTCAACATCCCCAGTGAATGTCATACTCATTGGTAAAATACTGAAAGATTTTTCTCTAAAATCAGAAACAAGACAAGGTTGTACAGTCTTTTTCAACATAGTTCTAGAAGTCTTAGCCAGATCAATAAGGCAAGAGAAAGAAATAAAAGGCATCCAAGTTGGAAAGAAAGAAGTAAAAGGGTCACTTTTTGCAGACAACATGATTCTGTATATAGAAAACACTAAAGACTCCACTAAAAAATTACTTGAAATAATAAACAAATAGAGTGAAATTGTAGGACACAAAATAAATGCACAAAAATCCACTGCTTTCCTATATACTAACAATGAAACTTCAGAAAAATAAATGAAAAAAGAAAATAATTCCTTTTGCAATTGCAACCAAAGAATAAAATACCTAGAAATAAATGTAAAAAAGGATGTGAAGAACTGAAAACTGCAAAGCATTATTTAAAAATATAGAGAAAGAAACAATAAAATGGAAAGATATTCTGTGTTAATGGTTTGGAAGTATCAACATAGTTAAAATGGTCCTATTACCCAAACCAATATACAGATTTAATGCAATCCCCCATCAAAATCCCAATGTAATTTGTAAAGAAATAGAACAACAACAACAACAACAAAACCATTAGATTTGTATGGAACCACAGATGACCCTGAATAGACAAAGCAATCCTGAGGAAAAAGAAGGAAGCCAGAGGTAGCACACTACTTGACTTCAAATTATACTACATAACAACGATAATCAAAGTGGTATGGTATTGGCAGAAAAACAGATACACAGAACAATGAAACAGAATTGAGAACCCAGAAATGAAACGACATGAATATAGGAAATAATTTTTTACAAAGGAGCCAAAAACACACAATGGAGAAAAGAAAGTTTCTTCAATAAATGGTTCTGGGAAAATTAGAAAGCTGCAATCAAAAAAAAAAAAAAAAAATGAGGGGGAGGCTAGATTACAATTTGTCCCAATGTATAAAAATTAATTCAAAATGGATCAAAGATATAAGTATAAGTATAAGATTTGAAACAATAACTTACATAGAAGAAAACATAGCTACTAAACTTATGAATCTTGGTCGTAAAGAACATTTTATGAATTGAACCTCAATGGCAAGGGAAGTAATGGCAAAAATAAATGAAAGGGACTATGTCAAACTAAAAAGCTTCTGTACAACAAAAGAAACACAAAACAAAACAAAAAGTTGACCAACCAACAGCTCTGAGCTGTTGTTTGCAAATATTGTCCCATTTGGTTGGTTGACTTTTTGTTTTATCCAAAACATATAAAGAACCCACACAGCTCAACACCAAACAAACAAACACCCCCCCCCCCCCCAAAAAAAAAAAAAAAATGGGCAGAGCACCTGAACAGACTCTTCTCTCAAGAAGACCTAGAAATGGCCAACAGATATATGAAAAGATGTTCAACTTCACTAGCTATTAAGGAAATGCAAATAAAAACTACAATGAGATACCTCCTCATACCTGTGAGAATAGCTATTATCAACAAGATAGGTAATGACAAGTGTTGGAGAGGTTGTGTAGAAAAAAGATCCCTCATTCACTGCTGGTAAGAATGCAAACTGGTACAGCCACCATGGAAAATAGTATGGCAGTTCCTTAAAAATTAAGAATACAGTTACCATATGATCCAGCAATCCCTCTTCTGGGTATCTACCTGAAAAACTTAAAAACACTTATTTGCAAAGATATATGCACTGCCTATGTTTATTGCAGCATTATTTATGGTGGCCAAGACATGGAGACAACTAAAGTGTCCTTCAGTAGATGATTGGATAAAGAAGATGTGGTACATATATACTATAGAATACTACTAAGCCATAAAAAAGATGAAATACTGCCATTTGTGACAACATGGATGAACCTTGAGAATATTATGCTAAGCAAAATAAGTCAGTTCAAAATAGCTAAGAACCATATAGTTTCACTCATATGTGGGATCTAAAACTGAAACTTGTGGACACAGACAATAGTATGGTGCTTACCAGAGGGAAGGAGGTAGAGGGGTAGTGAAGGGTAAAGGGGGCCAAATATATGGTGATAAAAGATGATTTGACTTTGGGTGGTGATCACACAATGCAATATACAGATCTTGTATCATAGAAATGTACACTTGAAAACAATATGATCTTATTAACCATTGTCATCCCAAAATATTTATTAAAGAAAAAGATACATTGGTATAGATAGACTATAGAAGTGAAAGTTAACTTTAATCCTCATCTTATTAGTGAGAAATTAATAATCAAATACACAATTTGAGAACCTATACTCCAAGGGTGGTTAGAGTAAAGCTTCTAATATCACTATGTAAATCTATACCAGAAGGTAAGCTGTTTGATTTATTGTTAAGAAGAAAAATTAGCAAATGATTATAACAAAAAAGTAATTTATTCAATAATTAGAGGCCCAGTGCACGAAATTCATGGACGGGGGTTGGGAGATGTCCCTCAGCCCAGCCTACACCATCTCCAATCTGGGACCCCTCAAAGGATGTCCAACTGCTTGTTTAGGCCCTATCATGGTGGGATCAGTCCTAAATGGGCAGTAGGATAGCCCTCACACAATGCAGGACTGGTGGCTCCCAACCGCTTGCCTACCTGCCTGCCTGATGACCCCTAACTGCTTCAGCCTGCCAGCCTGATCACCCCCTAACCACTCCCCTGCCAGCCCAATTGCCCCTAACTGCCCTCTCTGCTGGCCAGATCGCCCCCAACTGCCCTCTTCTGCCAGCCCGGTTACCCCTATCTTCCCTCCCCTGCTGACCCGGTTGCCCCTAACTTCCCTCCTTTGCCAGCCTGGTTGCCCCTAACTACCCTCCCTGCCAGCCAGATTACCCCTAACTGCCCTCCTCTGCCAGCCTGGTCACCCTTAACTTCCCTCCCCTACTGGCCTGGTTACCCCTAACTGCCCTCCCTTGCAGGCCTGGTCACCACCAACTGCCTTCCTCTGCAGGCCTGGTCTCCCCCAACTGCCCTCCCCTGCAGGCCTGGTTGTCCCCAACTGCCCTCCCCTGCAGGCCTGGGTCCCCCCCAACTGCCCTCCCCTATAGGCCTGGTGGCCCACAACTGCCCTCCCCTGCCGGCTATCTTGTGTCCACATGGGGGTGGCCATCTTGTGTGTTGGAGTGATGGTCAATTTGCATATTACCTCTTTATTAGATAGGATATGCTTTGTACAATGTCACTTACTTAAGAGTACATTCATTCATTCAATAAACATTTATTAAGAATCTATTATGTGTCAAACACAGTGAGAGGCCCTGGGTATACATTTGTCTAAGATGGATGAAAAGCCTGCCCGGTGAGGCTCCAGGATGAGACCAGGCTGAGACAACCCCTACCTGCTAAGGCTGGTGGGGATAGAGTTCTAGGCAGTGGGAACAGCAAGGACAGGCCCTGGGGACAGGACACATTCTGTGACTGATAAACAGCTTGGGTGGTTAATAGTAGAGAGCAAGAGATGATTCCCTGGGCAGGTTTCACTTGACCTTCCAAGGCACTGGACCTGTTGAACCTTGAAATCACCTCCCCTTGATTTCCATGTTGCTTCTATCCTTGGTTTTTTCCCTCCATCTTATACTAGGTAGGTTGAAGATTGTCTCCCCTCCTCAAATTTATATTCACCTACAACCTTCCAATGTGACCTTATTTGAAAATAGGGTCTTTGCAGCTATAATTAGTTAAGATGACTACACTAGTTGGATGGATGAGGCCCTAAATCCAGTGATTAGTGTTCTTATAAGAAGCCTATGTGAATACACACACAGAGATAAAGGTGAGGTGATGTCAGAGCAAGGATTGGTGTAATCCAGCAATATGGGGAAGCACAGGTCTTGGTTGAAATGTCTGTAAGGAAGATTCTCTGAAAGTCCGGGGCCTCTAAGGAGACCTCACTGAAGGTGGAAGCCCCTACTTTGACTTTTCCAAACAAGTTCGATCCCCTTGGGTATTTTGCTAGACTCTATATGTTTAGTCTTTAAAGACCTGACCTTGTAGAGGCATATACTTTCTCAAGGATGCTTGCCCTTTTGATTATATCTAGAGGTTAATTTGAGTTCAATCTGTTGTTATAATAAAAAGCCAATGAGGCATGCAAACAGCACTGCTTTTACTTAAAAGGAAAACAGTCCCTTAACCTCGCTTTCACAGAAACCTGTATCAAAGTAATCTGTTCATCTGTCGCTCAGGGTCTGCTGGTCAGCCCCAGCACAGCTCAAGCCAACAATGCCAAGGATTACTGGAAACCAGCAAAGCTGGGAGAGAGGCAGGGAACGGGTTATCCCTCAGAACTTCCACAGAGCCAAATGTGCTGGTACCTTGATTTCAGACCTCTAGTCTCCTGGACCAAGACAACAAATTTCTATTGTTAAGCCACCGGGTTTGTGGTAATATGTTATGGCTGCCTTAGGAAACTAATACACATCTCTTCACTGTACATTCTCAATCTTCTTCCTAGTTTCCTCATCTATGAATACCCTGGTATGAGTCAAGTTTTGCATCCTTTGATGATACTCTCTCCTAACATCTTCTCCCTGGCACCTATTGGCAAACAGCCTTTCTCTCCACCAAAGGAAAATCTATACATACTAGAAGCTCAGTGCACAAAATTTGTGCACTTGGGGGGCGTCCCTCAGCCCGCCTGCACCATCTCATTCAGAAGCCCTCGGTGATATCTGACTGATTGGTTAGGTCTGCTCCCCGGACATCCTTTAGCACTGCCATGGAGGTGGGAGAGGCTCCCACCACTGCCACTGCACTCGCCAGTCATGAGCTTGGCTTCTGGTTGAGTGGTGGTCCCCCTGTGGGAGTGCACTGACCACCAGGGAGCAGCTCCTGTCACATCATACAGACTGGTCGTTCCGCTTTCAGGCCGAAACTGGCTCTCTAACATCCCCCAAGGGGTCCCAGGTTGCGAGAGGGCACAGGCCAGGCCAAGGGACTCCATTGGTGCTTGATCAGGGCCAGGGAGGGATGCGAGAGGTTGGCCAGCTGGGGAGGGACTGCAGGAGGGCTCCAGGGCATGTTTGGCCTGTCTTGCTCAGTCCCAATTGGCTGGACCCCAGCAGCAAGCTAACCTATCAGTTGGAGCATCTGCTCCTTGATGGTCAGTGTATGTCATAGCAAGCAGTTGAGTGGCTTTTGCATATAATTAGCATATTACACTTTGATTGGTTGAATGGACAACCAGACAATTGAACATTTAGCATATTAGACTTTATTATCCTATCTAATAAATAGGGAATATGCTAATTGACTCTCATGCCATGACAAAGATGGCGGCACCCACAGCCAATAAGGACGGAATATGCTAATTGACTACCATGCCCTCAAAGATGGTGGTGCCCACAGCCACAAGATGGTGGTGCCCAGTCCCCTGAGCCCTCCAGGGTGGCAGCCAAGCATCTGCCTCCAGAGTCCCCCAGTCCCCTCAGCCCCCCAGCCACTCAGGGCCAGCCCAAGGTGCAGGCAAGCCTCAGATGGTGGCTGCCCAGCCGCCCAGGGCCACCTGAGGCTGAGGTAACCAGGGCTGGCCAAGGCTTGTGCTGCTGGCAGTGACAGCAGCAGAGTGTGATGGGGGCGTCACCTCCCCCTGATTGCCAGGTTGCCTCCCATCCCTGAGGGCTCCCAGACTGTGAGAGGGAGCAGCTGGGCTGAGGGATCCCCCTTCCAGTGCATGAATTTTCATGCACCGGGCCTCTAGTATAGGATAAAAGGCTAAGTGTCCGTCCTTCCCTCTGACTGGTAGCTATGACGCACACTGACCACCTCGGGGCAAACGCACAACACAGGAGCTGCTGTGACCCACACTGGCCATTTAAAAATAAATGGCACCACGGACTTGGCACCGACAAACCAACACTTGGATTCCCCCAAGTGGGACAAAGGCCCCGCCACCACCCCAGAGCCACACCCTACCAAATCACAGCCAACACTGCCAAGACCCCATGGCACAAAATGCGGCCCACATCCCTGCCCAGCCTGGAAATGGTCACTGTGGGTGCCAGGTAATGACGTCACATAGCAATGCCCAGCTTCCTCTCCCTAGCAACTAGTCTCCTTGGAGTTTCTTCAGCCCAGGAATCTGGCTTGCTTTATAGCCAGGTGGAAACATTTTACACTTTAACCAAATGTCTGTGAAGTGTTTTCACATGCTTCATCGCATTTGATCCTCACAGAGTTCTGGAATAGGTAGACAGGAGACTTGGTAGAATCCTATTTTCTTTTCATTAGCCATAAAATGGAGATTTAGAAAGTTTAGTAACTTGACCCAATGGAAAAGAAGTAAGAAATGGTGGAACTTGAAAATGACTTCAGGTTTTCTCACTGTGCAGCCAAACACTGCTGCAGTTAAATATTTTACCCTTTGTTCTCCCTGCATAATCTACAATAATAATCTGCTTTGAAGAAACCAAGATGGCGGCATAGGTAAACACCTGAAATTGCTGCTTCGCACAACCACTTCAAAACTACAACTAAAAGACAAAACGGACATCATCCAAAACCACAGGAAGGCTAGCTGAGTGGAAATTCTACAACTAGAAGAAAAGCAAAAAGCACACTGAGACTCAGAGGAGGTGCAGAAGTAAAGTGCAGAGGTACGAAGCGCACACATGGAAAGGGCTGGCAACTGAGTACGTGGTTGTCTTTTCAATCGGGAGGGAGACACAAGCTCCCAACTGCTCTGAACTCCAGTTCTGGGTGAGAACCTGGGGACCCAGACTTATATGGGGAGAAACTGGACTGTCTGGCATCAGGTGGAACTCGAGGGCGGCTTTCTCTCAGAGGTGCTTGTAGCGATTACTTAGGTACACTGAGACCCGGGGGCCTCTTAGGGTAGGGCTGATGGTCAGCCATTGCTGTTTGCTCCACCCTGTTGATTCCCTGAGACCGCGCCCCCCCCAAGCTGTGTGCAAAGGCTTTTGCATATGAATGGCCTGGCCCTTTGCAATCTAAAATTACCTAACAAACTGCAGCTGGGTCAGAGAGCCCCAGAACTTCCAAAAGAAGGCCCAAGGCTCCACAGCAGCTTGCATTGCTTCACAGTTGGGCCTCATCTGGGCACCTCCCAACCCCAGACAAAGAAGAGGAATCTGCAGAACATGCTGTAGCTCCTGAGGGGTGGCCTAAGGCAGAGCAAAATTTTCACCTCCTTGGATATCCAAGAGCCAGTGTACCCAGTGGTCAGAGTGGGACCATCTAAATTACAACTCCTCTGATCCATAAGGGACACACTCAGGGGGCAGACTCAGTGAGCACCAAAGCAACACTGAAGCAAGTCTTGCCCCATAAGGGTGTCTCCAGCACAGAAGTTCTCCCATCATAGACACAGCTGATCCTCACAGCCAATTGGCCTGGAGGTCAATTCCTCCCAGTTATACTAACAACAATCAAGGCTTAACTACAACAAGACTGTGCAAACAGCCCACAAAGGGGTGCACCAAGAGTGTCCAACTCAGGTAATTGGGGAGGCTGAGCCACTGGGCCCTATAGGACACCTAGCACACAAAGCCACTCTATCAACACAGGGAAGCAGCCAAATGTAGAGACAAAGAAACAGGTCATAGATGACAGAAATGGAGAAAAACAAACTACTGGATATAGAGTTCGAAACCACGGTTATAAAGTTTTTCAAGAATTTTCTAGAAACCACCTATAAATTTAGTGAGACCCTCGAGGATATGAAAAAGGACCATCTAGAAATTAAGCATACACTGACTGAAATAAAGAATAATATACAGAGATACAACAGCAGAGTAGAGGATCACAAGAATCAAGTCAAAGATTTGAAATATTAAGAAGCAAAAACACCCAACTGGAAAAGAAAAAAGAATCCAAAAATATGAAGATAGTGTAAGGAGCCTTCAAGCTCCTTCAAGCATACCAACATCCAAATTATGGGGTGCCAGAAGAAGAGAGAGAGCAAGATATTGAAAACATATTTGAAGAAATAATGACTGAAAACTTCCCCCACCTGGTGAAAGAAATAGACTTACAAGTCCAGGAAGCGCAGAGAACCCCAAACAAGAGTAATCCAAAAAGGAACATACCAAGACACATCATAATTAAAATGCCAAGGGCAAAAGACAAAGAGAGAATATTAAAAGCAGCAAGAGAAAAACAGTTGCCTACAAGGGAGTACCCATACGATTGTCAGCTGATTTCTCAACAGAAACTATGCAGGCCAGATGGGAGTGGCAAGAAATATTCAAAGTGATGAATAGCAAGAACCTACAACCAAGATTATTCTACCCAGCAAAGCTATTGCCGAGAACCAATTCCAGCATGTAATAATTACAAGAGTTCCATCAAAAAGTTGATGGGACTTGGGGGGCTCAACAAGGGTGAGCCACACATGTAGTTTACCTGTTGGAAACAGCTAAAAGGCACTTCCCCCAAACCTGAATAGGATTTTTAACTGCCAGACAGCTCAGGGCATTTTATTGCCTCCTGTTGGCCAAACACCTGAACAGCTATAGGCTATTCCCCAAACTGATGATGATTCTGTACACCCTTTTAAACCTTACCCTTTGAAGTGTATATTTCCACCTTGCCTTAGGATAAATCGTGTTGAATAAAAGCACAGGTCCTTGGTCAAGAAAGAGTCTTCAGCTCCCTTCAGCTGAAGCTCCTCTGACCCTCAATGCCTTTCAAAAATATCTTTCATCCTTGGACTCTTTAATCATCTACACGCAGCCCCTTTCTCCAGAATGCTGAACCCTTTGTAAGGCTGGGAAAACAACCCCAGCATTATGGTGCCCTAACGAGGGACACCAACATTTATGGTGCCTGAACATGGGACCTAACCCTGGAAGTACCAATATTAATGGAGCGCTTCTGGAGAAAGAAGGATTCAGCTGAGTCGAAAATATCACCGGACCTGGTAGTGGAAGATTCACTGTGCATAGAGCCCATGTCAGCTTCGGTACCCCGCGGATCTGCAAGTGCATGAGTGATACTTTGTGTTTAAGTCAGATTATTATGGGGGGAAATTTGGTCAAAAGGCAAAATTATAAAGAAATTGGAATATCTAAAGGTACTTTTTAAAATCAGGCTGAAAAAAGAGTACCGTGGTCATCTTTAATATGGTTTCTTGTTCAAATCATGAAAAACCTAATTTGTTTTGAGGATCAAAAATCTGTAAGATCCTCTTCCCCTGGAGAGGAGAGACTGGGCAGCTAGAGAGATTAAAACCGTCAACTCTCTCCCCAGAAGATTACTTAATATTTTGTTTAAAAATTATAGAAGAACTAGCAGGGAAATGCAAAATATGGCAAAGGTCACCTTGGTTGCTAGTAATTACTTCAGAAAGCGAAAAAGGAAAAAAAATTAAGATCTGTCTTTATCTATTAAGCATGAAAAGATACGTAGCCAGATCTGTTACTGAATCTTCCCCCAGAGCAAGAAGGATGTGGGGGAAGGGAGACACATGGCAAGCCAATATGGAAGCCCACTCTCCCAGTATGCTGATTTAAAGTACCCTTTTCGCCATGAAAACTTTTACAAAATTTAGAAATGCAACTGGGATATCTGTGCACGTGTAAAGAGAAATGTTAGTTTGGGACAAAATGTGCACACGGTCCAATTTTGGATATTAGATAGGTCTTAAACTGGACTTGACTCTTTATAAGGGCTACAGAAATGAAAAACCCAAGACTGTTTTTTCCTAAGAAAAATGGAGGATTTGACCAAAAGGAAAAAATTCAGGCTAGGTTCTAGCAGCAAGATTCGAATTTCCATAATAAAGAGTGGTTTTTAAAATGTTAATGAAGCGTGTTCAAAAGTTAATTTTAAGGCCTTAAAGAAAATCAGTAAATTGTGTGTTACAAAAATTTGCCAAAGAAAATACTTTAAAATAATTATAATTGACTCTAGAATCTCAAAAATTGTTGAAAAATATATCATAAGATCTAAGTAGCCCCAGTAAAGACTGGCTACGCCCTTTGTTAATGGGGGAAGGGATGGCCACCCTTCCCCCAGCAGACAGGTAAATCAGCTTCCCACCGAAACTTCTCATGACAAAGAATGTGATAATTTACATTTGAAAACACCAAATCTATTTCACCATCCAGAAAGGCAGCTTAAAAATTTTAGAAGTTTGCTTAGTTATATAAATAATGAAATTAGATGTTTATATATTTTGAAATGATAAAAACTTGTTCAATAATCTGAATTTATTTCCTTATGAAAAAACCTAGAGGACAGAATTGAATCTATTGATTGATTATGTCTTGTATTTTTGAAATTTATTCTTAAAAATATAAAGTGTTAATAATAAAAGAATTGCTAAATATTTGACTTGCCAGCTCAAAAAGTTAAAATTCAAATTAAATTAGGAGAAAATATAATTGTGGTAATTAAATGCCTAAAGTATAAAAATTTATTTTTAAGAAAATTTTGTCTTTTCTGAAATAATAAGGAATTAAAATATGTTGTTTATTGGTCTAATTAAATAAGAAGGATTAATTCTGTGGTCTGAACCAAATTTTTAATATCAGGGTCAGTTTAAATTTAATTGATATCTTAAGATAATTAGAAAAAAGTATTGTGATCTTTAAATCATATCTATATATATATGTATATATATATATATATCCTATCTATAATAGACAAATATGCAAATTGACCATACCTCCGACACACCCACAAGCCACGCCCACCATCCAATCAGAGCAAGCATGCAAATTAACCCAAACCAAGATGGCTACAGCCACAGAGAGCAAGGTTTCCTAGGTAACAGAGGAAGCCAAGCTTTCCGCCTGCCCTTGCCAGGCCTAAGCCTCCACTCAAGCTACAAAGTTTCAATTATAGAAGGTAAACAAATTCAAACAAATGGCGGCAGAATGGAGCTTGAGAGAGCAGGCCAGGATTGCCGCCGGCAACAGGGGAAGCAAAGCTTTCCGCACACCCTGGCCGGGCCCTCCCACTTAAGGCAACAAAGTTTCAATTATAACCCCAACACAAATGGCTACCGGCTTCGGAGGGAGCCCCAGGCTTGGCTCCGCTACAGGCTACAAAGTTTCAATTGTAGAAGGAAAATAAATTCCAGATACCAGGGCCTCCGCTTGCATTGCCAGGGGGTGTGGCCAGCCTGCAAACCACCGCAGGCCCCTCGCTCAGGCCGCCCCACACCCCAAGGGAACCCCCACCTGATCTGGGACGCCCTTCAGGGCAAACCAGCTAGCCCCCACCCCTGTACCAGGCCTCTATCCTATCTAATAAAAGAGTAATATGCAGATTGATCATCACTGCAACACACAATATAGCTTCCCCCATGTGGTCAAAGATCCTGCCCCCATATGGACACAAGATGGCCACCCAAGATGGCCAGCAGGAGAGGGCAGTTGGGAGGCACCCGCCTGCAAGGGAGGGCAGTTGAGAGGGACCAAGCCTGCAAGGGAGGGCAGTTGGAGGTGATCAACCCTGCAAGAGAGGGCAGTTAGGGGTGACCAGGCCAGCAGAGGAGGGAAGTTGGGGGCAAACAGGCTGGCAGCAGAGTGGTTAGGGGTTGATCAGGCTGGCAGGCAGAAGCAGTTAGGGGCAATCAGGAAGGCAGGCAGGCAAGCAGTTGGGAGCCAGCAGTCCTGGATTGTGAGAGGGATCCCAGATTGGAGAGGGTACAGGCTGGGCTGAGGGACAACCCCCCTCCATGCACAAATTTTGTGCACCGGGCCTCATATATACATACATATATATATATATATATATATATATATATGTATATATATATATATATGTATATATATATATATATATATATATTTGATCATTTTTCCAAGTTAAAATTTCAAGGCTTTAACCGAGAGATGATTCTTGGAAAACTCCAAGGGTGCCCAGAGTAATTCAAGGAATTTGTACTCTCTTCTTAAAGGAAATATTTTTGAAATTAAACCAATCTAATATACTTGAAATTGCATGGACATTTTTATCAAATAAAAATTAATAACTATATTTTACTTATAAATGTTATGAAGGTTTTGGCCTCTAAAAAGGGCAAAGTGAAGTAACTAAATATTTCTTTAAATCCAACATCGGAATTTAAAATGACAAAAAGCCCATAGCCGCTTGCATTTTTAATTAGGCTAGAGGTGGGGCAACCTTTGTTCCTTGTGAATCAGACATAAACATTTACTAAATTTGCTTTGCTTTTTAATTAAAGATACCTACTTAAATTACATAATAAATTAGCTTTTTAAATTATAATCAAGGTCTTATATAAATTAAGCTAAATGAAAAGCCAATATATTTTTTTTAATGTCTTTATTGATTAAGGTATCACATATTTGTCCTCATCCCCCCATTCCCATCCCACACCCTTCCCCACGCATGCCCCCACCCCCCTGTTGTCCTTAACCACTGGTTAGGCTCATATGCATGCACACAAGTCCTTTGGTTGATCTCTCCCCTATATCCCCACCCTCCCCTATCCTCCCTCTGAGGCCCGACAGTTGGATCCATTCCTCCTTTTTTCTGGGTCTGTTCTTGTTCATCAGTCCATGTTGTTCATCATTTCCCCTAGATGAGTGAGATCATGTGCTACACTTATAAGAACCAAAAATGAGACAAGCAATAATGGTTATGCTGAAAGGCAAATGAATCAGTCTGTAGTGAGTTTCTTTCTGGGCCAACAGTTCTTTTGCGACCCAATTTCAATGTCAAACAGTTCCTTATGTGCACATGTCAGCAATGATATTTCAGTTCTGGATGGTGACCCTCACCCCCCTAACTGAACAGGGGCCTGAACCCTCACCCCTTCTGAAGGAAGTCTCCTGCCCCAATGGCTGCTTAATGTCCCATGCCCAGCTCAAATCGGGACCTGGGTAACAGACAGAGACTTGGCCGACAGCAGCTGCCCTCTCACTGCAACAAGAATTGTTTGAGTTGTCTTGAACCCATGGTGAGGGGAAGTGGATTTTTGATATCTAAATCCAGCCTACCACCAGGAATGCTCAGGCCCTACTCAAGAAGGCAAATAATCCTTTCCACTAATATTTACAGGGTAAAATAAGATTGTTGTTAGAGTAATAAATTTGACAGTGAAATAGTAGTCAAGTTTTCAGGCTAATTTAAATTGGCTAATTGAAGCAAGTGAATATTCTAGAATAAATAATAGTACTGGACAAAAAACAGTTCCTAAAGTGTTAACTAAAATTTTTATTCATAGTTCATCTCATGATAAAATTACATAACAGGTAATGAACCTAAAGCAGTCATATTATAGTGCAAAAAATAAAATTTAAAAGCTATCAAGACTACATTAAAAATTTTTCAAAAGCCTCCTAATATTTAAATCAAAAAAAGGGGGGATAGTAGAAGAATATCAAGTAAGGAAAAATATCCTGAAAGTAAATTACATCTAGAAAATTTGTACTTTAGAAAAATAATTGTAATGCTAAAAGCAAGACACCCATGAAAAACACACATGGTGTCAAAACAATCCAGAGGAAAATCATTTGGGCAAAAAATGAAAAAGGATCCCAAGTCAAATTTATAGGAAATATTCCTTTATTAACTTTTGGTCGAGAATATGTTGTATATTTTCAGAAAACAACTCTGAGACCATGTGGATTCTGGCAACAGAGAGGAATCGACAGGACTACTCCAGCCATGAAGACAGAAGAGAAGCAGTCCAGAGATGGAAGACGCTGACGTCACTTTGCCATATTAGCAGTCAGCAGCTGTGCGTCACTGCAGGTTGCCCAGGACCAAACCAGAGAGGGTCAGACCTGCATTACCACCATTTGTCCACCATCCAGAACTGAAAAGCCAATATTTTTAAAGCTACCAGAAACCAATAGTAAGATTTCTGTTTGTCTGCAGTGTAGTTTTGGCTTCAACAGTTTAGACAGCCGCCATTATGGCCACATGGCTTGCTGCTCCCCTGCGGGCTGCCATCTTGAAACAGCAAAGACCAACCCCTCCCTTTGAATAAAGTTACTGAGACCTCCCATGATCACTCTGTATATGCAAATTAGCTAAAAGGGGATACTATTTAAAAATAGAATTATAAATTTAATAAAAAGGAGAAATTTTAAAATTTTGAAATCTCTTCCACTAATATTTACAGGGTAAACTAAGATTGTTGTTAAAGTATTAAATCTGACAGTAAAATAGTATTCAACTTTATGTAAAGTTACTTGTAATATAGCTAGCTATTCGGCTGTAGACTTGAGCGCCAAGCAGCAGTCCTGTAGGTTGCTTGGTATAAAGAAAAACAAAGATTCTTAAGTGAAACTCTCTGTAGCCTGAAAGTTATTTTGGAAGGAAATAAAGAGATTGCCTTCAAACATCTGAAGAACTGTAATTAAAAGTCAATATATTTGGCCTCTTAAACTGAAGTAAGTAATTTGTGTTTTCGCCTCCCCAATGAAGTTTATGTTAAAGTTATTTAAAGACTAATTGTAGAAGTTTAATTAATGTCATTTATTGTCCATGATCTAGGACAAGTGAAGTTAAAAAATAAACCTTATTTCAGATTAATTTAAATTGGCCAGTTGAAATAAGTGAATATTTAAGAAAACTTAATTGTACTGGACAAAAACTATTCCTGAAGTATCAACTAAAATTTTTATTGATATTTCATCTCATAGTAAAATTGCTTAGCATGCTATGAATCCAAAGCAGTAATATTTCTGTGCAAAAATTAAAATTAAAAGTTTTCAAGACTGCATTATAAAATTTCCAAAAGCCTCCTAATAATTAAATAAAAAAGGGAGTATAGTAGAATAATATCCTATAAGAAAAATAATACATTGTGGAAAAATTACATCAAGAAATTTTTTACTTTGAAAATTAAATTTCATTTGTAATAATAATAGTAAGAAACCCATGAAATCACACATGGTGTCAAAATAAGCCAAAGGAAAATTGTTGGGGCAAAAAATAAAAAGGATCCCAAGTCTAATTTATAGAAAAGATTCCTTTATTAACCTTTGGTTGAGAATATGTTTGTATATTTCCAGAAAAGCCCATGTGGATTCCTACAACAATGGATCCCAGAGAGGAATTGACAGGACTGCTCCAGCCACAGAATAAGCAGTGGCCCCCAAGAAAAGAGGAGAAACAGTCCAGAAATGAAGATGGTGAAGATGCCTTGAGATACTAGCAGCCAGCAGCTGTGCATCAAAGCAGATTGCCCAGGACCAAACCAGAGAGGGTTGGACCTACATTGCTACTGGTTGTCTACCATCCAGAACTGAAATATCATTGCTGACATGTACACATAAAAAACTATTGGACATTGAAATTGGGACTCAAAGAACTGTTGGCCCAAAAAAAAAACTGACTGCAGGCTAATTCCTTTAATGCCTGACAGCAATTTAAAGGGACTTGATAGAACTCTGTCCTTTCCATTGAATTTAAATATTTTAAAACATACATTCTTGTTAAATTTTAAAAATCAAGAAGGGTGAGATTCTGAGAACCAATTCTAGCATGTAATAATTACAAGAGTTCCATCAAAAGGTTGATGGGACTTGGGGGGCTCAACAAGGGTGAGCCACACATGTAGTTTACCTGTTGGAAATAGCTAAAAGGCACTTCCCCCAAACCTGAATAGGATTTTTAACTGCCAGACAGCTCAGGGCATTTTATTGCCTCCTGTTGGCCAAACACCTGAACAGCTATAGGCTATTCCCCAAACTGACAATGATTCTGTACACCCTTTTAAACCTTACCCTTTGAAGTGTATATTTCCACCTTGCTTTAGGATAAATCGTGTTGAATAAAAGCACAGGTCCTTGGTCAAGAAAGAGTCTTCAGTTCCCTTTAGCTGAAGCTCCTCTGACCCCCAATGCCTTTCAAAAATATCTTTCATCCTTGGACTCTTTAATCATCTACACCAGTGATGGGCAACCTTTTGAGCTTGCTGTGTCAAAATTCGCCAAAAAACTAAGCATAACTCGGGTAATGTGTCACTTTGAGGAAAAAACATTATTTCGTGATATTTATAGTTTAAATAACATAAATGTATAATTGTTATATATAATTGTATTTAATAAACCAAAAACTGAATATTTAACTTACCAGCTTAGTGACTTCTTTGTTCATCCGTCAGTCAGTTTCTTTTGTTGGTCTTGATATTATTTAGCTTGTGTGGGGTGCCATGAACTAAGATAAGTGAGGGGGAGGGGGAATTATTTAACTAACTTGCCTATTAGTGACTTTTTTGTTGCTGAATTTCATTGGCTAAATCTTCAATTGAAGGTTGGTATTTTGTACACTTCAGGCCCAAGCAAGCGCTATTAACTTCATCTGTCAATCTGTTTCTTTTGTTGGTTTTTATATTATTTCACGCTGAGAATAAGGCCTCACAAAAGTATGTAGAGGGAAAAATTGTGAGTAAAGCCATTGCTATATTTTTCAGGGTGCTAAAAGTGTCTGGTAGTTGGTTCCAAGCACTCCAAATTTCCTGTTCGTAGTGGCACTCCTCTTGATTCTCCAAGCGGCACCTTTCCAGATTCTCAAGCTTTGACCTCAAGTCGACAAACACCTGAGCCCAGATGCTGTCTTGAAATTCTGCAAGTTGCATCTCCAAATCATCAATTTGCATCCATTGGAAACCATTTAATTCCAAACTACTGTAGACTACTACATCAGGATACTTAATTATTTTCATGGTCTGCTTTAGACTTCTAAATTGACTAAATCTATCACTAAACTGGTCAAGTAATGAGTCTAAAACATGCTGGTACTTCATATGCAAGAGTTCCACTTCATTTTGTACAGCTGCACTGGCCTTCTCAAAATACTTTGTTATTCGAGGAAAATACTTATAAGTTTTAGTTTCTACATCTCGCTTGAAAATGTTAACTTTATTTTAAAAAACTTTTATGTATCCAAACATAATGTCAATACTTTTGCCAAAACCTTGTAACTTTAAGTTCAGTTCATTAATATGAACAGAGAGAGCTGTAAAAAACATCAGGGTGTTGACCCACTTATCATCATTAAGCTGAGGAAAGTTTCCCAGATCCTTATTGTCAAGAAATACCTTAATTTCTTCAAAGCACTCCACAAAGTGCTCAAGAACTTTGCCTCGGCTCAGCCATCTTACATTATTGCACATCAGCAGTCCACTGTAGGTGGAATCAACCTCCAGTAAAAGTGCTGAAAATTCTCGCTTGTGAAGGGGGCTAGCAGCTATTAAATTAACTATTTTTGTAACAACTGACATTAAGTCGTTTAAGTCGGTGAATCCTGCCTTGGCACATAAAGCCTCCTGATGGATAATACAATGAAAAGGCACAATCGGATGTCCAATAGCTTCTGTAAATAATTTGACAAATCCGACTTTTTTCCCCACCATATTTGGTGCCCCATCTGTCGTCACTGAAACAACTTTAGAGATATCAATGCTTAGGTCACAAAATGTTTGTATAACAACCTTACATATTTCGCTTCCTGATTTACTTGTTGACACTGATACTAACTTTATCAACTCTTCTCTCATTGTGAGACCATCAGAATATCGACCAATAATGGCCAACTGAGCATGTGATGTGACATCAGTAGTTTCATCAAGAGAGATCGAAAAATATTTACACTTCCTTATGTCTCTCTTTAATTGATGTTGTACGTTTGTGTTCAGTCTCATTATTTGGTCTTTTATGATATTTCTACTGAGTGGTAACTCAGATATTCTCTTAATAATTGCATCTTTATTCTGCATATCGTGAAATAGAACTGGTGCACATCTTAGGAGAGTTTCTTTAATAAATTCTCCCTCACTGAGTGCTCTTTTCCATGCTGAGCTATAGAGTGAGCAATGCTCAAACTTGCAGATGTTAAATTTGTAGAGCCTTTCATAAATTTAAGGATGGAATTAGATTGGCTCTTATAAAGGTGTAGCTGCCTGGAAATGTATTCCTTCCTTTCATCCTCACTTTTTTCCAAGAGCTGGGAATGATTAGTTTCAAAATGTCTATTTATATTCCACATTCTGCTTACTACCGTTTCAGTACATAGAACGCAAAATGATCTGCCATTTTTTTCTATAAAGCCATACATCTCGGTCCATGTCTCTTGAAAGGGTCGGCCACTGCTACTACCACTTCCTTCACTTAACCTTAGTTTTCTATTTTTTGGGTTCTCCATCAGGGGGGCAGTGACAGAAGATAGAATTATAGATAGCTTGTTAGGCCTGCAGACAATTAGGAGTTACCTAGCCTAACTAACCACAAAATGGTGCATATAACTGTCTTTTAGGAAAGGGCAGGGTTAATAAGCAGAAATAGGGATTAATAAGGATGCACAACAGTAATAGTGGTGAAATGGAGTCTGCACTATGGAGCAAGATGGTGTTCCTTATGTGAATTAACCCTTTGCACTCGCTTGCTTTTTTCTCGATTCCTGCTACCGATGCTAACCGTGTCGAGTCACACTCGACATCTGAGTGAAAAAGGTTAAAATGGCTGCCGCTATTTCTAATGGCAGGAAACGGCACCCATAGCATGCCCCAAACCCTCGCCTCTCCCAGCCTCCCCCTCACTTATCTCAGTAATGATGGATTAGAAATCCATGACACCCCAGAACAGTAGATAATGGTTGCTGTGGTTAACTGTTATTTGGTTACTGGTAATGTCAGGGCCCCCAGAGATGTGTCCCCCGCTGCGTTCCACTGCTCCCTGCTCTGCCAGGGGAAGTGAGGGCAATGATCCTGGCTTAACCGGAAGTCCCAGAACTAGATGCTCTGTGCCGGACTTCTGCTGTTTTGGCCTACAGACCTCTGGCACAGTGTCTAATAGGGGAGGATGAAACATTTGTGACTAGAGAAGAGGATGAAACATTTGTGACTAGAGTCTTCTCTAGTCACAAATGTTTCATCCTCAGGAGCAGCAAATGTTACATCCTCGGCATGCAGCCGCCTCAGCGGCTGCATGTCATCAGAAATGGCTACGCGTGTCAGTGCTGACATGCGTGTTATAGGTTCACCATCACTGATCTACACGCAGCCCCTTTCTCCAGAATGCTGAACTCTTTGTAAGGCTGGGAAAACAACCCCAGCATTATGGTGCCCTAACAAGGGACACCAACAATTATGGTGCCCTAACAAGGGACACCAACAGCTATCATTCAGAATTGATGGTCAGATAAATAGCTTCACAGATAAGAAAAAGCTAAAGGAGTTCATCACCGCCAAACCAGTATTATATGAAATGCTGAAGGGTATTCTTTAAGAAGAGGAAAAATAAGAAAAAGGTAAAGATAAAAATTATGAACAACAAATACATATCTATCAACAAGTGAATCTAAAAATCAAGTGAATAAGAAATCTGATGAACAGAATAAACTGGTGAATATAATAGAATCAGGGGCAAAGAAAGGGAGTAGACTGACAATTCTTGGGCGGAAGAGGATGTGGGGGGTGTGGGAAGAGACTGGACAAAAATTGTACACCTATTGATGAGGACAGTGGGGTGGGGGGTAAGGGCAGGGAGTGGGGTGGAATCCAGGTGGAGGGGAGCTAGGGGGGGAAAAGATGAACAACTGTAATAATCTGAACAATAAAGATTTATTAAAAATAATAATAATAATCTGCTTCGTGTTGATATTTACTGCTGTGTTGCTGACAATTACCTGAAAGAGCAGTTGGGGTGCTTCACTGGGCTGGAAAAAGTTTAGCTAAATCAGAAAGCAGGTCTAATTAAGCAAGTTTATCTATATATCTTAATAAGAAAAGCCCAGGATTGTAACGACTGCTCACGACCAAACGCTGACCAGCACTGGGTTGCCCAACTGTGGCCTGGAGACCCAGAACTGACTTCCCAGGTGGCTGAGACCCAGAAAGTGAGTCAGGGTCTGATCTGCAGCTTCAGTGGAAGCTGTTCAGTGTACTTACATCTCTTTTTCTCTCCCTCTTTCTTTCTGATCTTCACCAAGCAGCCAGGCTTTTCTTTCTCTCCTGGCCTCCATGGGGGTTGCTGTTAAGCCCTGCCTCTTTGATCAGGCCAAGAGATAGGCCTGGAGATGCTGACTGACATAGGAACCAACCAATCAGAACCAAAGGTGGGTGCTGTGGGAAACCAATGGCCGTCTAGGAGGCAGAGCTTCTGACGCTGACTGGCATAGGAGCTGACCAATGAGAACCAAATCTGGGTGCTGTGGGGAGCCAACGGCTGCCTAGGAGGTGGAGCTTTTGATGCTGACTGGCATAGGAACTGGCTTAATGAGAACTAAATCTGGGTTCTGTGGGGAGCCAATGGTTGCCTAGGAGGCAGAGATTTTGACGCTGACTGGCATAGGAACTGACCAATCAGAACCAAAGCTGGGTGCTGTGGGGAGCCAATGGCTGCCTAGGAAGCAGAGCTTTTGACACTGACTGGCATAGGAACTGATCAATCAGAACCAAATTGGCCAGCAGAGGAGGGCAGTTAGGGGTAATCAGGCTGGCAAGGGAGGGCAGTTAGGGGTGATCAGGCTGGCAGGCAGAGGCAGTTAGGGGCAATCAAGCAGGCAGGCAGGTGAGCAGTTAGGAGCCAGTGGTCCCAGATTGTGAGAGGGATGTCTGACTGCTGGTTTAGGCCCGATCCCTGAGATTGGGCCTAAAATGGCAGTTGGACATCCCACAAGGGGTCTCCAATTGTTGAGGGTGCAGGCTGAGTTTACGGAACCCCCCCTCCATGCACAAATTTCATTACTCTTTTGTTAGACAGGCCTCTAGTCCTGTCTAACAAAAGAGTAAAATGCAAATTGACTCTCACTCCAACACATAAGATGGCTGCCTTCATGTTGTCAAAGATGGCTGCCCCCATGTGGAAACAAGATGGCTGCCACAAGATGACCAGCAGGGGAGGGCAGTTGGGAGGGACCAGGCCTGCAAGGGAGGGCAGTTGGGGGTGATCAAGCCTACAGGAAAGGGCAGTTGGGGGGGACCCAAGTCTGCAGAGGAGAGCATTTGGAAGGGGGGGACCAGGCCTGCAGGGGAGGGAAGTTGGGGGGACCAGGCCTGCAGGACAGGGCAGGTAGGGGTGACCAGGCCTGCAGGGGAGGGCAGTTGGGGGGAACCAGGCCTGCAGGGGAGAGCAGTTGGGGGGGGGGATTAGACCAGCAGGGGAGAGCAGTTAAGGGCAATGAGGCTGGCAGGGGAGGGCAGTTAGGGGTGACTGGGTCGGCAGGGGAGTGCAGGTGCGGGGGACCAGGCCAGTAGGGGAGGGCAGTTATGAGTGACCAGGCTGGCATGTGAGAGCAGTTAGGGGTGACCAGGCCTGCAGGGGAGGGCAGTTAGGGGCAATTGGGCTGACAGGGGAGCAGTTAGGCATCAATCAGACTGGCAGGGGCGTGGTTAGGGGGTGATCATGCTGGCAGGCAGAAACAGTTAGGGGCAATCAGGAAGGCAGGCAGGTGAGCAGTTGGGAGCCAGCAGTCCTGATTATTAGAGGGATTGGTAGGATCGGGCCTAAATGGGCAGTTGGACATCCCTCGAGGGGTCCCAGATTGGAGAGGGTGCAGACTGGGCTGAGGGACACACACCCCCGTGCACTAATTTCATGCAGCAGGCCTCTAGTATCTGTATAAAAGGCTAAGTTGACTCACGCATGCGCAATACATATAATGCTCTCAGTGGTGCCAATCGCACACATGTGTTTCAACCTGTCATTGTCGATCATTAATTTGGTTGACACTTCTATTATAGAGAAAGGGCAAATAGTGACATTAAAATATTTCTTCTAATTAATTTCCTTTCAATGTGCACTAATCTGCACACCAGGACACTACTAGAAAATAAAGTGTGGGCGTGGAAGGAGATGGATAGAGGAGGAAGAGGGCATAGAGGGGATAAATGGTGTTGGAAAAAATAAAATAAAATAAAATTTAAAATAATAATAAGAAAGAGAGAGAGAAATAGAGAAAGACAGACAGAAAGAGAGAAAGAAAGAGAAAGAAAGAAAGAAAGAAAGAAAGAAAGAAAGAAAGAAAGAAAGAAAGAAAGAAAGAAAGAGAGAGAGAGAGAGGGAGGGAGGGAGGGAGGGAGGGAGGGAGGGAGGGAGGGAGGGAGGGAGGGAGGGAGGAAGGAAGGAAGGAAGGAAGGAAAAAAAGAAGGAAGAAAGGAAGGAAGAAAGAGAATTGTGTGGTAGTTAGCTAGCATGAATGTGGAAATTCCCTATTTCAACTTCCACATTCAGTTACCAAGTCCCATGAACACTGCAACATTTTCTAAAATTATTTCTCAAGAGGAATGAGGGGGTAATACTTGCATAGGATTTTAAAAGGTACAACATGAAAAGAGATACATACAGACCAATGGAATAGAATAGACAATGCAAAATGTCTAAGCCAAAGTATATATGGAAATTTAGTAAATGACAAAGATGGTCACTAGGGAAAATGTTACCTTAAAAAGTTAGAGACAACTGAATAGCCTTATTTCATGCCACAGAGCAGAATAAATTCCAAATGGATCAGTAGTCTAAATGTTAAGAAATTAAGGCATAAACGTACTAGAAGAAAACATAAATGGGATTGAAAAAAACTTTCCTAAGTTATTAAACAAGATCCCAAAGCTATAAAACAAGATCCTAAATCACCAATAAAAATTTTGGATAACTTTGACTATATAAAACTAAAGGTTTTTTTTGTTTTGTTTTGTTTTGTTTTTGTAAGGTATAAACCTCATAAGCAAAGTTGTAAGGAAAATGACAAATGAAAAATATTTGCAACTTATTTGCAGACAAAGGGCCAACCTTTTTAATATTAGTGCCTAAAAATAAAAAAGCCGAAAACTAATAGGAATATGGACAAAATCACCAATAGACATTTCACAGAAAGAGATATACAGATGACTTTTAAATATGTAAAAACATATTCACATTTACTCAAAATAGGATAAATGAAAATTAAAACTATACAGAAATATAATTTATTACCTACTAAATTGACAATAATTTACTCTGTTGGAAAGCTTGGGTGGAAATAAGCACTATCATGCAATGCCCGTGAGAATGCAAAATGATACAGCCCCTGATGAAGGAAACCAGCCAATGTTTAACATTCTATTTATCCAGGAAAACTACTTCTAGGAAATTATCTTGAAAGTAAATTGTCACAAATATAAAAGAATGCATGTACAGTGCTCTCCATTACAATATTATTTGTAATAATAACAATGTATCAATACAAATAGCCACTAATAAATCTACATTACAGCTACTTGATGGAGTACCATGCAGTCATAACAAAAATTTTTATAAACTTTATATAACTTTATAAACTCATATGGACTTATTTCCAGGATATATTGTTAAGTGAAAAAGAAATGTGGCCCTGGCTGCCAGTTCAGTGGTTAGAGCATCTGCCTGCTCACCAGAGAATTCCAGGTTTGATCCCTGGTCAAGCCCACATACCTGGATTGCAGATTTGATCCCCACCCCATTTGGGCATGTGTGGGAGGCAACCAATCAATGTGTCTCTCTCACATCAATGTTTCTCTTTCTCTCTCTTTATCTCACATCCCCCCTCCCTTCCACTCTTTAAAAATCAGTGGGAAAAGAAACATGCAAATTGAACGTACCTCCACTACACCCACAAGCCATGCCCACCAGCCAATCAGGAGTGAGTATTCAAATTAACCCAACCAAGATGGTTGCAGCCACGGAGCGAACACGAGGCTTGGGTTTCCCCAGCAATGGAGGAAGCCAAGCTTCCCGTAGCCCTGGCCTTCCCTGGCCTCCACTCAAGGCTACAAAGTTTCAATTAGAGAAGATAAATAAATCCCAACAAAAATGGCAGCAGCCACAGAGCTGGAGAGAGCAGGAGGCTTGGGTTGCCCCCAGTGATGGAGGAAGCCAGGCTTCCTGGCCGGCCCTGGCCTCTGCTCAAGGCTACAAAGTTTAATTAGAGAAGATAAATAAATTCCAGATACCAGGGCCTCTGGTTGGGTTGCCGGGGAGTGTGGCCAGCCTGCAAACCACACAGGCCCCTTGTCCAGGCTGCCCCATGCCCCAAGGGAACCCCCATCCTGATCCGGGACACTCTTCAGGGCAAACCAGCCAGCCCCCACCCATGCACCAGCTCTCCATCCTATCTAATAAAAGAGTAATATGTAAATTGACTGTCAATCCAAAACACAAAATGGCTGCCCCCATGTGGTCAAAGATGGCTGCCCCCATGTGGACACAAGATGGCTACCACAAGATGGGGAGGGAAGTTGGGAGGGACCAGGCCTGCAAGGGAGGGCAGTTGGGGGTGATCAAGCCTGCAGGGGAGGGCAGTTAGGGGTGACCAGGCCAGCAGAGGAGGGAAGTTGGGGGCAACTGGGCCTGCTGGGAAGGGCAGTTGGGGGGACCCAGGCCTGCAGGGGAGGGCAGTTAGGGGTGACCAGACCTGCAGGAGAGGGCAGTTAGGGGCAAACAGACCTGCAGGGGAGGGCAGTTAGGGGCAATCAGGCTAGCAGGGGAGCAGTTAGGCATCAATCAGTTTGTCAGGGGAGTGGTTAGGGGGTGATCAGGCTGGTAGGCAGAAGCAGTTAGGGGCAATTAGGAAGGCAGGCAGGAGAGCATTTGGGAGCCAGCAGTCCTGTATTATGAGAGGGATGTCTGACTGCCCATTTAGGCCTGATCCTACCAGGATGAGGCCTAAACAGGCAATCAGACATCCCTCGAGGGGTCGCAGGTTGGAGAGGGTGCAGGCTGGGCTGAGGGACACACACCCCCGTGCACGAATTTCATGCACTGGGCCTCTAGTTAAAATAATAATAATAGTAATAATGTGCATATGGTAAATTACCACATAAAAAATAAGGGAACATAAGAATATGCATATATGTTTGCTTATTTTTGCAAAAAAAAGGAACATAGGGAGGATAAAAGAGAGACTAATGTAAATGCCTGCTTATGGAGATGGTGGAGACAGAGTGCAGGAAAAGAATGAGAGTGGCACGTCCTTGAACGATGTAAAGGCAATTCATTAAAAATATGTAATAAAATATTTTTAAAAGCAAAGCCTAAAAGCGAATGCAAAAAGAAGCAAATGAATCTCCGTATCAAATTATTATTAAGATTTCTTTGCAGTCCCTTTTGACCTTAGAGTATATCTCACTAAGTAAGGATTGCTTTCAGAGTTACTTGAATTACTCTGTTCTGTACTGGACACAGTACCCTGATTCTTCATCTTTAATGTCCTTATATACCAAAGAAAAAAAGGACTGCAACAAAATCTAAGCTCTAGTTTAAAGATTTACTAGAGGCCCGGTGCATGAAAATTCATGCACTGAAGGGATGCTCCCTCAGCCCGGCTTGCCGCCTCTCACAGTACGGGTGCCCTCAGGGGCAGGAGGCGACCTGGTGACCAGGGGAAGGTGACTCCCCATCACACCTCTGCTGCTGCCACTGCCGGCAGCGCAAGCCTCAGCCAGCCCTGGTTACCTGAGCCTCGGGAGGCCCTGGGCAGCTGGGCAGCCACCATCCAAGGCTTGCCTGTGTCTCGGGCTGGCCCTGGAGGCTGGGCAGCTGCCATCCAAGGATTGCCTGTGCCTCAGGTCAGCCCTGGGCAGCTGGGGGACTTAGGGGACTGGGCACTGCCATCTTATGGCTGTGGGCACTGCCATATTTGAGGGCAGGGCAGTCAATTATCATATTCCCTCCTTATTGGCTGTGGGCATGACCATCTTTGCGATGGCATGAGGGTCAATTAGCATATTCCCTCTTTATTAGATAGGATAATTTGTAATATTAGAATTATAATTCTAAAGCTATTTGTATATTGTAAAGCAAAAAAGTAAATACGTTATTCAAAACCAAAATTTGCAGTATAGTCATGTAGAATGTTCTTGGGTCTTAGAAGATGCCTATTGAAAGTTTTCCAGTGAAACCTCATGATGTATGCAACTTACTTTTAAATAATTCAGAAAAAAATAGCATGTGAGAAACAACACAACGGGAGCAAAATATGAGCAATCAATGAATTTAGTTAAAGGATAAATAGTGATCATTATACAATTCTATTTTTTTCAAGTTTTCTAAGTTCAAAATTTTTCAGGATAAAACATTTTAGAACAGTAATATATCTTATTTAGCATTTTATAAATCATTTTTTTGCTATTTAACTCTAATCAGAATACGTTATTTGTATCTGTGAATATAAGCTAGATTTTGCTCCAGTAAAAAAACAGCATCAAAATATCAAGGGCTTGGAAAATCAAAGGTTTATTTTTTGTCCAGCTATTTACCCATCACAGTCAACACAGAGAGTCCATACAAGAACAGAAAGAGAGCTATGGGGAATCTTTCACAAATAGATAATGCTTTATTGGAAATGTCACTCACATTAATCATATAACCCAACTCACCCCTAAAGAAAATCAGAGAGTGGGTAATATCTGATGAGCAATATTAACAACTGCTTTGTTCATATGTTTTATGCCACAGAAATTCACAGATATGGGAAGTTAACATAGTGTAGTGATTCTGTAGCCAGATTATCAGTTGCAGCCCAATTATTTACCAGCTAATCTTAGGCAAGTTACTTAATTTCTTTGTGCCTCAGTTATATCTGGTGTAAAACTTGGACCTAATAATACCAACTGTGGAAACAATAGGTGATTTAATATAATTAAAGCATTTAGAACAGTAGCTGGCATATTACTATCACCAACATATTTTCTAGTATGAAACTCAATATAATCAAAAAATGTGTTAATGCCCCTCTGCCAAATCAAAAAGTATGAAGATTTACAGAGAAAAGTTTCTCTCTCACATCTGAGTCTCATCAACCAGTTTTCCACCCCACACACAATTGCTACCAGCTGTGGCATTTATGACTTCATTGCCTTTCGGCCACAAATCCCCAATTCATTTCTCTGCTTCTTATAATGAAACATTTCCTTTGTCAGCTGACATGATGTTGAACCTTGCTAGGGACTCCAGAGGAAAAATGGGCTTCTTTTCCTGGTTCTGGTTCGCCTTCTGTTCTTGTTCCTGTGGTGCTGGGTGGGTGTGTGGGAGAGACAATGATGGAAGTCACCCTAGCAAGTTCCATGGATGCCCCAGGTGGCTTCCCCAGAGCCAGCTCAGAAACACTCCTGTCACCAGCTTCCTGGCAGCTTCCCAAGGACTGCAATTTGTGGACCAGCCAGCTTCCCTTCAGGTTCCACAGCACTCTCCATGGGCAGTTTCCCAGTGAATTTCATCAACAATGTCATCAAGGGATTTCTTCCTGCTAACCTCAGACTCCTGGTTCCCCTGTGGAATGTCCTGCTTGTCAGTCCCTCTCTGTGACTCCCAGCCTGTAACCCATAGACCAGCTTTGACATGAGATAACCCAACAAAACATTACATCATTCAGGGGGCTGCCTCCTCTCCAAGGAGGTCTGGGCCCAGCTTTGAGGAGTCCTGCCTTCCAAGTCTATACCTTCCTTGGGTACTCTTTCTTAGCCTTAGGGTATTCATCAGAGGTCTCTTATTCCCACTTAATAAATAATTATTCTTTATATTAAACCTTCACTATGCAAATTATTGTGTAATTTCTGTCTCCTGAATGGGACCCTGACAGATAGAATAGCTTCTTGTCATAATCTTCTGGAGATATTCTTTGCCTATAGGAGTGTGTGTATACTCCTTTTTTATTACATAAATAGTAATATTCTGTACAGTGTTTTTTGAACTCAGCAATCAATTTATAATAGCATATATAACTTATTTTATTCCATATTATGTAGATATGTCATAATATATTTAATCAACTTCCTATTAATGGGGAATTAAATTATTTCCAGTCTTCTCTCTCCACAAATACTGTAATAGTATTCTTATTTGGTTGGCTCATATGCTCATGTGCAAGCATATCTTATCTGAAAAATCACGTCCTGGAAAAGATCCTACCTTCTTAAATTCTCTTCAAACTATCTGCATGCCTAGTGCTGCCACCTTATTATAGGCATTCTTCATTTTTTTAAATGAAATATTTTTTATTAATTAGAATTAAGAAATCATTTTGCATATATTTTACTTCCTTAAAGAACATGTAAAATCAGTGAAAAACATATCCCAAGGAAGATTATCATCAGTTTATTTGAGACAGGCATGCCTATGCACATATACACACACAAAAACTTCCTCTATATGTCCCCGGAGTAAAATTTCTTTTTGAGAATCCATTATACACATTTAAAAGTTAATAACATGTTCCTCATATAGTGACAAACTGGGCACTAAAATAATACCATAAAAATAGGTGAAAATATCTGAGTGTATTCTGAACATTCAGAATACACTCAAATATCTGAGTTATTCTGGGAGTCCAGATATAACTTGATTCAGCATTTCATTCCCTCAGTTAAATGACTGTATCATGTGCTATCCCTTGCCATCGCCACTTTTTTGGTATTCCTGTTGCCCTCCCTTCCCTTCCTTCCTTCCTTCCTTCCTTCCTCCCTTCTTTCTTTCCTTCCTTCCTTCCTTCCTTCCTTCCTTCCTTCCTTCCTTCCTTCCTTCCTTTCTTCCTTCCTTCCTTCCTTCCTTCCTCCCTTCCTTCCTTCCTTCCTTTCTCACTCTCTCACTCTCTTGCTCTCTCTCATTCTTTCTTGCTTTCTTGCTTTCTTTGTCTTTCTTCCTCCTCACCTGAGGATATTTTTCCATTGACTTTTAGGGAGAGTGGAAGAGAGAGGGGAAGACAGAGAGAAACATCTATGTGAGAGAAACACATCGATTGGTAGCCTCCTGCATGAGCCCCGACCAGGGCCCAGGCCAGGGAGGAGCCTGCAACCAAGGTACGTGCCCTTGACCAGAATCAAACACAGGGCCATTTATCTGTAGGCCAAGACTATCCATTGAGTCAAACTGGCTAGGGAAGTATGCCTGTTTTCTTAATCATCAAAACATCTTTTACTTTTCCTCTCCCTATTCTCTATCCAGTAAGTTGTAAGTCCTATTATTCTTTTTTTTCCCTCTTTTTTTAAAATTTTCAATTACAGTTGGCATTCAATATGATATTAGTTCCAGGTATACATCCTAGTGATCAATCACTTATATAACTTATTAAGCCCCAGATAAGGCTAGCACCCATCTAATACCATACATAGTTATTGCAATATTATTGATTAAGTTCTCTATACTGTACTTTACTTGATTATTTTGAAGCTACCAGTTAGTACTTCTTAATCTCTTCATCTTCTCATCCAGCTCCCAATCCCCCTCTTACCTCCCCCTCCTTTTTTTGAAGTGAGCTGTATTGAGATATATTTTCTGTACAGTGAAATTCACACTTTGAAGGTATAGCTTTGTCAAATGTATACTGTTGTGTAATCACCACCACAAATAAAATACTGTATACAATATTTCTGCCACTCCAGAAAGTTCTTTGTGGCCTTTGTAGTCAACTCTCCCCCAAACCCAGACCCTGGTAATCACTGATCTGATTTCTATACCAATAGCTCAGTCTTTTTCAGCACATCATAGCAATGAAATCATAGTATGCAGTCTGCCTTCTTTCACTAAACATAAGGCTTTCAATATTCACTCATGTTCTAATATCAATATTTCCTTCCATTTTCATTACATAACATCCCATGTATAAATGTACAATTTATTTATCTATCAGTCGATACTTCCAATTTTTGGTGAATATGAACATTTCTGTAATGGTCTTTGTGTGGACTTATGTTTTCATTTTTCTTAAGTAAATAATTAGGAGTGGGATTGCTAGGTTGTATGGTGTCAGAGACAGAGCTAGAGCCCTGCACGAGCACTGCTGCTGAGTCCATGTATTCCTCTAAATTCTTCCTGACTACGTCAGAGCAGGTTCCTTCTCATACCCTGCCCACTGTACTAACTGTTGGGAACTTAGTCCAAGTTTCTTCTTTATCTTCTGCTCACTAGTAACAGGTGTTGGGCCCGAGCCCCCCTCCCTGGGGTTGGACCTTCTTGGACATCAGGTCTTAGATGGAGAAGCCATGAAATTGTGGATATATAAGAATGAGTCTATACTGCAGAAGCCAATGGCCATATAGCCATTAGACAAAACATTTCTTTACATCAAAGTCCATACAGGCAGGTAGCCAGACACTGGCTGGTTAACGTACTTTTCCCACAGAGTAGCATTAACCTCTGTATCTACAGTTATTATCTGATCAGCCACATGATGCCCCGTAGACTCACTGCCTCATATTGTAGCAGTACCTAAGCTCTCTGGATCAGCAGCTTCTCCAGTCTCTCCTGCCCAGCACTCTGGTTAACATGGTAGCTATATCTGAGCTCTCTATAAGCTCTTAGCCTTACATTGTGGCAGTACCAGCTCTCAGCTCCGTCTGAGCTCTCCTCTTTCCTGCACGCATAGGAGCTACATTCTCTGTCCTACCACCTCTGCTTCTCACACTAGCTAGTCAGTAATTCCAGAGACAAAGAAGGCTAGTTGCCAACAGTGACATCAATCATTTGGCTATAGAAGGGCACAGCTTACTGTGAGATTGCTGTGGCCTTGCAGCTGTGTATGGTATCTTAGCCTAGGTGCAGAGTGGCCTTGGACAGTCTGGTATATTGACAACAAGGCCTCTGTGCTTTAATTGGCCTTGACTATCAGGCGCCTCTGGCATGGTTCCCACATATGGTATGTGTATATTTAACTTTGTAAAAGGCTGCCAAACTGTTTTCCAAAGTGACTGGGCCATTTTCCATTCCCACCAGCAACAAATGAGGATTTCTGTTGTTCTGCATCTTCACCAGCATTCGGCCTTCTTTGTATATAGTGGAATTACTACAATTGTCTCTGGAGTGATCTCTTAGTTACAGAACCTTCAAACTCTGATCCATCCATCAAACTGAAAAAAGAATGAGCCTTAAAATTCTATCCACTATTTTTTTCCTTTTTATTGAATGTATTGGGGTGACTCTGGTTTACAAAATTATACAGGTTTCAATGGCACAATTCCACAACACATCATTTGTACACAGTATTGTGTGTTCACCACCCCAAGTCAAATCTTCTTCCATCACCATTTATCCCCCCATACCCTCTTCCACCTCCCCCAGCAATCACCACACTGTTGTCAGTATAAATAATTCTCTCTTTTCCACGTCCAGCGCAGCTAGAGAGTGGTCCGGTTCCTGAGTAGGGGCAATGAAGATTGAGAAAATGAAAGAGACAGACACAAATATAGTAGAAAAAGCTGGGACTGGGTGGGACCACTGTCCTTTGATGGAGAGTAGGAATCCAGAGCCAATACAGCACTTTTATTTTATACAGCAAAAACCAGGAAGTTTTACTAAAGGTCAAGACAAAGGAGATTATGTGCATTCTTGGGTGGGCCCAAGTCATATTCATTCCTGGTGCTTGGCTGGATTTAGATAATGAAATCCACCTTCTGGCGCCTGGGCTGAAGGTCAGACTGACAACACTCCTGCCTCTGGCAAGTGTGTTTCCAGGACATGGCTCTGCCAATGCCACTGGATTCAGCTGACAATAATTAAAGAAATGCTCATGTGCCTTCCCAGGTGCTCTCTACATCTCCCCCTTCTTTTGTTTTTAAGCTACTATAATAAAAGTAAAATGTAAACATCAAGAACAAAGCTCTGATATTAAAACAATTGCAAACAATGCCAATGCAAAAACCAAACTACAGACATGTTATCATTTTAAAATTTCGACGTCAACAGCAAAACTCTGGCTATTAAAATAATAACAAAACAATGCCAATGCAACACAGCAATAAGAAAGAAATCAAACTACAGACACGTTAACATTTTTAGCTACTAAATGAAAGTTTATTTTGCTGTTGGTGTATATTTACTCAGAGACCTCAGACTTGGCTGTGCAAAACTTTGCAGAAGACTGGCAGCTAACCAATGCTAGCATAGCCAGAAACATGGTTGAGAAAGTAGCTTCCACTTCTTGCTTTTCTACCATCTGCTGGGCTTCAGTCATTGACTTCTTCAGCTGACCACATGTTGGCACCTCGGTCCCTTGCATAGTGTACATTTTCTTCTTCTTCCACTTTGCTGTCATTGGGGCAACTCTCAGTCTTTTGAACAAAGGGACAAGGTGCTTCTCTGGGTCCATTGTGGTGATGCACGTAACGCTTTGGCACTCAAATTGGCTGCTCTGCTCCTTCTGGAAAGATACAAAATAACCTCTTTCCCACATCATTACTGTATCTGGTAAAACTCTTGCCTGGTTTGTGCATCCTTCCACCAGGCTAACCCAGCAAAGACTATTGTATAGGGGGCCCAATGCTTTTCTGGCTGCTGTACAACCCTCTACATCACAATTCTAAAAATTTAAAGTATAAAGAGCATGACTGAGTTTGTTTTGAGGTAACACATAACATCCGTCTCCCCCTTTTTGTTTTAGTAATTGTATTTTAAGAGTATAGTTAGCTCTTTCCACTATTGCTTGACCTTGAGGATTGTAAGGGATACAAGTTTTATGGCAAATTTGATATTGCTGACAAAAGTGCTGAAAAGCAGAACTAGCGTATAACGGATCTATTGTCTGTTTTTAGCTTTAAGGGAGGTCCTATGACTGGAAAAGCCGCTAGGCAGTGGTTAATTTCATGCTTTGCACTTTCCCCTGTTTGGGGAGTGGTGAAAATGAAGCATTAGCATGTATCTATGGAGACAAGGACCCACCAAAATCTGCCAAATTCAGGTATATGAGTGAAATCCATTTGCCAGATTTGATTAGGTTTAAGCCCTCAGGGGTTTACCCCTAATGCTGGCACAGGGAGGTGTATAACACACTGAGGGCATTGCTTGACACTTGGCTAGCCTGTTCTTGGGAAATATGGAGTTTCTTGCACAAGGCAGAGGCATTTTTGATGATGTAGGGCATGCGAGGCCTGTGCCATGGAAAATGGAGTGACATCCTCCACTGAGGCAACGAGGAGATCTACTTCCTCATTACCTGCAGCCAAGGGACCCGGAAGGCCAGAATGGGATCTAATATGGCCAATAAAACATGGAAATTGTTATTCTCAAACAACCTTTTGAAGGCTGAAAAATAAATGAAAGAGTTCCTCCTAATTAGTGTGCCCTATAGTAGCTGTTTCATTAATTTTTGGCCATACTTACCACATAAGCACTATCACTATAGGTTGATGGGCTCTGTAGCAAAATTTGTCAAGGCATAAATAAGAGTTTGTATTTCTACCCGTTGTGCTGAAATATAAGGGGTTTGAAGGACCTTTGCTTCCCTGCTTCAGTAGATCCAGCCTTTCCAGAACTGGATCCATCTGTAAAAATGGTGAATGCCTGAGGTACAACATCTCTTTTAATGAGGCAGCTAATATCATTCCCTAAACATAGGCTGGTCCAATATCAGCACAAATACAGATAAAATGCTTCCATAATGAATAATCTCCAGGTGACAAACAAGCCTTTACGATAATATTAAGTCTCTGGTAACCTTCCACTATTAGTTCCCCTGAACTTTATTTGACCTAGGGTGTGGACAGTAAATGAAATTAATTGTATTTCTGCTATCAGGTTTTTTTTTATTACTTTGGCATAAGCTATTTACCCTCTGTTTGGGAGGCAAAATGTAAATCAATGACTTTTAAGTGTCCTTGGTTTAGGGAAGACAGGGTTTACTAGATTGCCCCAAGCTGCTTGGCATTTATATATTTTTAGGTGGTTGCAAACTGTTGTTACATGTGAGTCACGAAATTAGAAAATTGACTCTGTAGGTCTTTGCATATACTTAATAAAAACTTTCTTAGGATTCCTAAGTATATTGAATAAATTTGTCACTTCTCCTGTAGAGATTTTAGATAAGGTCTTAACTAAGTAATGTCCTCTAATAACCTTTAAAAGTCACTTAAGGTCTTGAGGCAATCTTTTCATATTTCTACCTTCTGAGGCCTAATATATTGATTTTTAAGTACAGTTCCTAGGTATTTGAAGGGCATTTATCACTGTATTTTTTCCTAGAGCAATCTCTAAGCTACATTTAGGGAGTTTCTTTCAAAACTTTTACTTTCTTTTAAACAGAACAACCAAGTTGGTTGCTTTTCAGAAAAACTAGTAGGAGAGAAACACGCTGGCCAATACTGCAATGCATACATCTCAAATAAAAGTAACTTTCTTTTTCTTCATGGTGTCTCATTAATGGTGAGTTTTAATGACCAAATAATAACTTTTTAGTTTACTTTGTAAATAGTAGCGGAAGAGATTTTCAAATTTGTCCTTTTTAAATTTACTTTTAAACAATATTCTTTTTGCAAATTTTACTGTGGACTTTGTTAGAACCAATTGCTTATATGTATTTAAACAGAACACAGTTATTAATTTGTATTTGATAAAGCCTCCCACTTGATTTAAAGTATATTAGATTGGCCTAATTTAGTTCAAAAATATTTCTTTCAAGAACAGAGAATAAAGCCTTGAATCATTCCAGTGCCCTTGAAATGTCCCAAAGCTATCTCTCAGTTAAAGCCTTGAGATTTAACTTGGAAAGACTATCAAATATACATAACCCAAAGATTATATTACACACCTTTTATAATTATTTCTAAAAGACATCAATTAAATTCAAACTAGTCTTAACATTAAAAATTTGGTTCAGACCACAGAATTAATCTTTGTCCTCTAATTAGGCCAACAAAATACTATATTCTAGGTTGAAATTCCACCACACGCAATACACATAAGGCCCACAATACACTCTGAACTAGCAATTTCTCCAGAGAAAACACAAGAACCATTCCTCTCAAAGATGAACCTCCACACTCCATCCACTCTGCCATCACAACCATACAATTTCTCCCAACCTAACCTGAACTCCAAACTTGCAGAAGCCTCAAACTCTAGCCGGCAAGACAAACACCTAGCATTTCTCAGGTTAGCAACATATTCACATCTCTAAGGATATATTTCAAAAAAAACACAAGGCACATTCTTTTAATAGATTCAATTCTATCCTCTAGATCTTTCATATGAGGCGAACTCAGATTGATATTTCAGTACCTTGTCATTTTAAAATACCTAGATATTTAATAATTTTTATTATTTAATTTAACAATGTTCCAAAGTCTTTAAGTTACCAAAGACTTTGGAAAACTATGTTACTCATATATCATTACCATTGAAAAAGCTTTACCATATACCTTTCATTTTAGTTATGTATATTTTGCCTTAACAACTTTGAGATTTTAAAGCCAATTATTATTACCCAAGGCATTTTCTTTGGCAAATTCTGTAACAGAGATAACTTACTGACTTTCAGTGACTTTAATGTTAAAGTATTATTTTATTTTATTTTATTTTATTTTATTTTATTTTATTTTATTTTATTTTATTTTATTTTATTTTATTTTCCTTTATAAAAACAGGAGTGTCCCAGGACCTGTGAGGCAACCTTGGAATGTGGTCCATTATTATTCAAGAACTACCCATTATTATGGAAACACTAATCTTGTTGCCTAAGTAAAGCTTGTATATTTTCCTTATGTCATTTTTTGCCATCCTTTAAAGAAAAACAGTCTTGGGGTTTATTCTATAGCATCCAGGAAGAGATATGGGGCTCAGTTCAAGAGCCACCCAAAATAGGTCGGGGTGTGCCATTTCTCTTAATCTAGCCTTTATCTCTTCACGAGTACAGAAATCCCAGATGTACTCCTAAATTGTGAAAAATGTCTAATATACCCAAATTTCAAATGATGGACTGGGAAGTAAAAACATGGCAAAAAATGAGACTTAATAGTCAATGGGCTGGGGCACTTTTTATTGTTGTTGTTGTTGTTGTTACTTCCATCTGTCAAGGGAATTTTCTTAGAGCCTGTGTTATCGGCCAGATGTACTGCTCATCCATTTACATGCTTCATGTTCCCAGGGCTGGCTGCATGGGTTTATGCATCACAGGCATGCTTGGAATTAACTGGCCTTTGTTTAAACTTCCCTGGGTTGCAATTTTTACAAATTTTACACTTTCAAATTAATCTTAGAATCTTAAAATTTTAACATATCACAATAAAATCATAAAGCATAGAAAAGCAAATTAAAGTTACAATACAGACACATAGAAAGAAATTTAACTAGCTAAGAGTTTCTGGTGGCCTTGGAGGGAAAGAAAAATATTTTTTAAGATAAAAAATTATTGGCAGTTGCTGAGAAATTCCTTTAATCCTTTCTACTTGGTTCAGCCCAGTACAAGTAGTTTGAGCCTACAGCAAAATGAAATATGAAATCACTTTCACTTTCAGCCAAGAGCCTGCATCCAGCCATAAAGGCTGGGCAGCTGCAAGCAAAACCTTTCTTATCATCTGAGTCATCCCACTCACAGTGATGCTTGTCCCTCTCTGCCTCAAACTGTAGCTCCTGCTCATAATTATTAGGTAAATATTTATTAGGTAAGCTCTTGACAGTGGTCGCAGGAGTGACAGGTAGAGGTGGAGGTGGCGCAGAGGGGGGAACTGGTATTTTTAGAGATTTGCACTCCTCCACTGTAGGCTGTAAAGCTATGGCTACACCCTGCTTAGACATTCTTAAACTCTCCTGTGCTGGATCAAGGCAATCAGGAATTAAAGACCATGTAGGAATAGGAATCTTCTCTGGACCTTCTGCTGTGTATCAGTTACACAACTGCTTTCTGACATTTTCCCACATTTGAAAGTTGACAGTTCCCTCTTCAGGAAACCAAAGGGCAAGTTTCATTAACAAAACTTAAGAAATCAAGAATCTGACTATGCTTAATAGAACATCCTCTAGCTTTAAGCATAGTTTTAAACATTTGAGAGTAGCAGTCTCTTTCCTGAGACCCTGAATATCCCATGTTTTACACCCAGTTCTTACCTTACGCTCCTTACCTTACTTCTTGAGTTCCTTGTGAGCGCACTCCCGGAGCATGCCCCTCGCTTGACTTTTGAGAGTGCCCCAGTATTCAGGTCCCTGTATCCAGGTGCCAGATATAAATATTTCTCTCTTCTCCATATCCAGCATGGCTAAAGAGCAGTCCGGTTCCTGAGTAAGAGTGACGGGGGATTGAGAAAACGAAAGAAACAGACACAAATACAGTAGGGAGAGCTGGGACTGGGTGGGACCACTATCCTCTGATGGAGAGTCAGGGACCCAGAGCCAATACAGCGCTTTTATTTTATACAGCAAAAACCAGGAAGTTTTAGTAAAGGTCAAGACAAAGGAGATTATGTGCATTCTTGGGTGGGCCCAAGTCATATTCATTCCTGGTGCTTGGCTGGATTTAGATAATGAAATCCACCTTCTGGTGCCTGGGCTGAAGGTCAGGCTGACAACACTCCTGCCTCTGGCAAGGTGTATTTCCAGGACGTGGTTCTGCCAATGCCACTGGATTCAGCTGACAATAATTAAAGAAAGAAATGCTCATGTGCCTTCTCAGGTGCTCTCTACAGTCAGTGTCCATGAGTTTTTTTCTCTTTTTTTCTTTTTCACTCTGGCCCTTCACCCTCTCCACACAGCCCCCCAACACCCTCCCAATAGCTGTCAGCCTGCTTTCTATCTGAGTCTGTCTCTATTTTTCTTGTTAGTTCATTTTGTTCATTAGATTTCACATATGAGTGAAATCATATGGTACTTGCCTTTCTCTGACTGGCTTATTTTGCTTAGCATAATATTCTCCAGGTCCATCCATGCTGTCACAAAGGGTAAGATTTCTTTCTTTTTTATGGCCCAGCATTATTCTGTTGTGTAAATGTACCACAGCTTTTTTTTATCCACTCATCTACTGATAGACATTTGGGCTGCTTTCAAGTATCCAAATCTTGGCTATTGTAAACAATGCTGCAATGAACATAGGGGTAGTCTTTCAAATTAGTGTTTTAGGTTTCTTTGGATAAATTCCCAGAAGTGGAATCTCTGAGCCATAAAGCAGTTCCATTTTTAATTTTTGAGGAACCTCCATACTGTATTCCACAGTGGCTGCACCAGTCTACATTCCCACCAAGTGTGTATGATGGTTCCCTTTTTTTTACATCCTCTTTAACACTTATTTGTTGATTTATTGATGATAGCCATTCTGACAGGTGTGAGGTGATATCAAAATGCTATCCGCTTTTAAGTGGCTCTGACTTCCTCAGGATAAAGTCCAAACTCTTTGGTCTGACATACACAAGACCTTTTGAGCTCTGAGCTCCTTCCTCAGCCATCCTCCAAATCACATTCCTTATATCACACTTTGCAGGCAGACGCAGCCAGCTCGACTGGTCCCAAGCTGCAGAGTGGGCACTATTTCCCAACTCAGTGCTCTGTGCAGCCTGATGCAGTTGTTTGGGCAGAGCATTTATTTTCCACTTTGAATTCCCAAAATGAAATCACCCTCTGAATGTTGGGTAGTGTTGGCGAATATGTAACTAAATGTCTACCGAATAATCTTTTTCAACTACTTAAAAAAATAAATAAATAAAAATAAATTAAAAAATATATATATATTTTTTAAAAAAATTAATTTCAGAGAGGAAGGGAGAGATAAAAACATCAATGATGAGAGAAAATAATTAATTGGCTGCCTCCTGTATGCCCCACACTGAGCCTGCAACCTGGGCATATGCCCTGACCAGGAATCAAACCATGACCCCCTGGTTCATAGGCTGACGCTCAACCGCTGAGCCATGCCAGCCGGGCACCTTTTCAACTATTTTTAAAGAAAAAGTTAAAAATATCAGGAAAGTAGAAAAACTAGTGAAATGAACATTCAGGTTGAATTAAACAATTGTTAACATGTTGTCACATTTGCTTCATTTATCAATCTACCATACATCCATACTTCCCCTTCCCATCTCCTCCTCCTCCTTCTAAATCATTTCATATTTTTATTAAACCATTTGCTAAATGCATTTCAGGTGTGTATATCTCCTAAAAATTAGAACAACCTCCTTCATAACTATACCATTATTACACCCAAAATAAATTAAAAACAACCTTCCAATATTGTCTATCTATTTTCATGTTTTTCTAATTGTCCCCAAAATGTATTTCAATGTATTGTTTTCCAAACAATCAAGTGTCATACATTGCACTTATGTATCAGTAAACATTTAAGTTTGCTTGAATCTCAGTTTGCCCAGCTAGTTGCCATGACTAGATCTGTCCCCACCTTTCCAAAGAATCTCCCGTAAACTCCCAGCTCCATTCAAGTTTCCTGTGACTGCTGTATTTTCACGAAGGCTTTGCTTAAATCTATTGAAGATTCAACATTTTGTATTACAAACTTTTAGGCTGAACTTTTCTATTTCCCCAACTAGACTTTAAGCATAGCATCTTGGGGGCAAGAAATGGCTCATTTGCCTCCCTGCTAGGTAATAATTGTTCAAAACACATTTAAAGAATCAATGATGGAATGCAGCTCCTCAGTCCTTCACTGTGAAGAGCTGGAATAAATAAATGGACTCTGGAGAGCTTGGAGCCATGGAGAAGGGAATAAAAGGCAGGCAAGACAAGTCTATTCCTAATATGGACTATTGCTTGAGGAGCTTTGAATATGAGTTGTATGCTCCTTCCCTTCTCTCAGTAGGCAAAATGCTAGATATTTACCTAAGTTGGAGATGGACCTAAAGTCTAGTGGCACTGTAGTCATTTGGGGCCAGATAATTTTAGAGAAAGAATTATAAAAACAAAAATCAAGGATTCTTCACCCCAATGGTCCATTTCTGTTTACACAGCTGTTCTACTGTTGCTTTTCTAATGTGTTTTTAAGGAAATATGCACTACCAGTGGGTATCTAGATTGAACCATGACCACCACTTTATGTCCATGATCAGTGGAGTAAATCACAGTACACCCACTGAACTCCTTGGGTGAAATTTCTCTCCGAAGGTTAGCTTTTGCTGCATTCAAACTTTTGTCTTTGTGGCAAACTTTTTGATAAATTTCTTTCAGATACTTCCTTCTTCTCCACTTCAATAATCTGTGGATTAATTTCAGGATCATATTTTAGCTCTGATTTTAAAGTAACTCAGAGACTGCACACCAAGACTATTTTAAGTGGAGTGTTTCCTCCTGAGTCACCTTGTCTCCTGAAAGCAGGCATCCTGCGGATTTCCTCAGCTCTGCTAGAGAGAATGGGAAGTCAAGGCCAGGGACAGCCAATGAGCATAAACTCAGTGACTCTTCCCGGTTCCTGGAGGATAAGCAAGAAAATCCTGATTTAGTAAGAATTCCTTGGCAAGAAAATTGGGAATTTACTGGAGACAAATGACTTCAGAAGTGCTTTTAATGAGTATAGTTTTTTTTTTTTTTTAAGCAGGCATATTAAAAAAAGAGTTTTCTTAGGAATGAAATTAAGCAAAATTTTTAGTTGCCCAGGAAGAATTAATTGATATTTTTGTTAATGGGATAACCACAGACAAGAAAATTGCTTAATCCCCCTTTCCACAGTTTTATCAAGGTTTCCAGCTTTGTCATCTTCTCTTTATTATCTTCTGTCACCCTTACTAAACAGTCTTCCAAATGACAGGCCTTCATAACTGCCTGTGACATGAAAACATCAACAGAGACATCTTTTATTTTATTTATTTATTTATTTATTTATTTATTTATTTATTTATTATTTTTTAAAGTATATTTTATTGCTTTTTCACAGAGAGGAAGGGAGAGGGATAGAGAGTTAGAAACATCGATCAGCTGCCTCTTGCACACCCCCTACTGGGGATGTGCCCGCAACCAAGGTACATGCCCTCGACAGGAATAGAACCTGGGACCCTTGAGTCCGCAGGCTGACGCTCTATCCACTGAGCCAAACCGGTTTCGGCACCAGAGACATCTTTTAGAATGTGATCAAGACTGGGGAATACTAGCCATGCATGTTGCTCTTCCCCAACCCTGTCTTCACAGAAGACATCAGTAATCTATCTAGCTAACAGCCAACTATATATCTCTCCCACCAAAACCAGTGTGTCTTCAAAATAACACTGTAGGAATCAGAATACCCACACTTAATAAATATTTGCAATGAAGAAGAGAGGGTTCATGCATAAAAGTGTATCAGACAGTGGTGAACACAGTGGAAGAGTCCAAAGAATATGAAAGTCTTGGGCTTAACTTCTAGTTCCTGGGCAAGTTTTAAATTTTTTTCTTGGATCCATTTTCTCCCCACAGTCAAAATGAGGTTAATAATGCCTTCACCTTCATGTCATGTGAAAATACTTTTTGTTTGTTTTCAATGTATCTTAAAGCTTCCAGCACAAAAGATGTAAATGTATCATAATTAGTTTGAGGGAGGTGTGATTGGCAGTGACAGCTCACCTCACTGATACTGAAAATTCCTGGAAGCTACAATTGAATACATTAATCATTAATACAGGATGGGAAATGCTCAGTGATTCCCTCCACATGAACTTTAACAAAAGGTATTCTTAGTTACTTCCCCCCAAAGAACAAACTATTAGCAATAAAAACTCCATGAAATCTCAATTACACCCTCCCAGAAGCTTGCAAATATGTTTAGTAAAACACATTGCTTCTGGGTTTCTTGGTAGCCAATTATCCTCTTCAGAGATCAACCTCTTCTCCCCCTTTCTCCTCATGTCAGACCTGTTAGAATTACTATGACAAGAAATTTTAAGGTGAGAAAAACTGAAAGCCAAATCAAACATTTTCAGCATTGTGAATAGCTTTGCTTAAAAGTTGATGAGAGAGGAGATGGTTGAGTATTGGCAGAAGAGAATGTAAATTTCACTACTGGATTATATTGCTGTCATCTCCCACCCTCAGTTCACGTTCACTCCATCTCAAGGTTACTTCTTTTTACTCCTTAAAGAGTTCAGCACCTGGCTCTCTAGTGTAGCCATTTTCTCCAAAACTACCGTTGTCATAATTGTTGGTTTTAATACTCATTCCAATACCCAGCTCTGTCAGTTCCTTTCCTCCAATCCTCTTGCATCCACCCTACCTCACTCAGCCAGTCATGCCCATGGTTACACCTTGTATCAGTGTGTTAGGGCTGCCATAACTAATACTACAGATTAGGTCGCTGAAACAACAGAAATTTATTTCTCACAGTAATGGAAGCTATAAAAACAAAATCAAGATGTCAACAGGTTTGGTTTCTCTTGAGATTCCTCTCCTTGGCTTGCAGGTGGCCACCTTTTTGTTGTGTCCTCCTATGGTTTTTCTTATGTACAAAGGCATCCCCAGTAGCTCTCTATTTTCAAATTTCTTCTTATAAGGACACCAGTCAGGTTGGATTAGGTCCCACCCTAACAGCCTCAACTTAACTTAATCACCCCTTTAAAGGCCCTGTCTCCAAATATAGTCACATTCTGAGGTTATGGGGATTAGGGTTTCAACATATGAATTTTGAGGACACAATTCAGCCTATAACTTACCTTTAAACTTTGTATTTACCAATTCATAAAACATCTTATTCTCAAGTTTGAAGATCCCACATCTTAATTTCTGAATTTTTTCTTTCCAGTTCTTTTTCTCTCTGCTGCCTAAAACCACACTGCAACAGTCTGCAAACTCAACCCTCTTTTTTGCTGTTCCTCACATTCTCTCATGTCCTTATTCAGATTAAATCCCACAGTCTATCATTATAATCACTCTATTTCTTATATTATTGATTCCTTCACCCCTCTCTCTTCATGGTACTTGCCTGGCAAAGTCTCAGGTTTATTCCAGCTTTCTCACTACCTCTGCAGCTGAACTTGAACACTCAACAGTGCTTCCCAGTCTCACCATGAATTCATGACCTCAAGGGGGACCTCAGTGCCTACTAGCAATCCTGCCAAATTTCTCTAGATCATTTACCATACAACTTTCTTAGGCAACTGTTTCATACCTTCTCTTCTCTCTCCAAATCTCTATCACCCTCTCCCTATCTTCTCGCTCTCTCTGCTGATAAACTTTCTCTTTCATTGAAAAAAGCAGAAGCAATCAGAAGTTTCCACTACCTCCTTTCCCATATGCTCTGTCTTCCCTTCTGTTACTAGGACTGAACTGCCCACACTGCTGTCTAAGGCCAGCTCCTCCATTTCTGCGCACACTCCCACCCCTTCTCACTTACTCAAGGGCACTCACTGTTTCAGTCATTCTCTATCTGTCTATATATCTACTATCTATCTATCTATCTATCTATCATCTCCCTCTCTCTCTCTCTCTCTCTCTCTCTCTCTCTCTCTCTCTCAGGTTGTCAATCTCCACATCCCTGCCCCACCCACAACAAAAACATTGTTATCAGTATACAAACATGCTATAATTTTTCTCATTAAAAGTTTCCTCTGGACTCCCACTTTCCCTCCAGCTACTGACCCCTTTCTCTGCTCTCCTTTATAGCAAAACTCTCCAAGAAAGTTATTTCCCTCTGTCTCCAATTCCTCTCTTCCCATTCTTTCATGAACCCACTCCAGTTATACCCTCATGTCTATCCTACCACTATAGCTCCTTTTTTCAAGGTCATTGGTGACCTTCACATTGCTAAATCCAGTAGCCAGTGCTCCGGTCTCCCATATTACTTACTCAGTAGGCAGCGTTTCACTCAGTCAATCACTTCCTCCTCAACTAGAAACTGGACTTCTAGGATAAGCTCCTGGTTTTTCTTCCTACTCACTGGTCACTTCTCAGCTCCTTCATTTCCCAAAACTCAATTTATTGTACTGCCTAGGATTTAGTCTTCAGACCCAGACCTCTTTTCTACTCATTTCCATAATGTTTTATGGCTTTAAGTACCATTTAAATACTCCATCGAAGACCTCTTCCCCAAGCTTCATATTTGTGTATCCAACTGCCTAATTGGCATATCCACTTGGATTTCTAATAGGTTACCTCAATATGTGGGGTGCCTAAAACTGACCATCTCATCTTCCCCCTCCCAAACCTACTTGATTCACTGCTTTGCTCATTTCAGTTAATGACAACTGCATTCTTCCAGTTACTCAGGCCCCAAACTACATAGTTATCTTTGATTCCTCTCTTCTTCTTCATTCAGTCTGATCTGTCACCACATACTTGGCTCTGTCTTCAAAATACATACAGAATCCAGCTGTATCTCACCATCTCTGCTACTGCCATCATGGTCTGATTCGCTATCATTCATGGTAAGGCTGGATTGTTGAAATGGCTTTGAAACTCACCGCTTTTCTTTCACACATACCCTTACAACCTTCACAACACAGCAGCCAGAGTGATCCTTTTAACATATCAAGTCATTGTTCTACTCAAAACTAATTTCAGATATTACTATTCTTCCCCTCCCTCACCTGGCTCCAGCCCCAATGGTCTCCTTGTTGTGGCTCCCTTCTACCTCAGGGCTTTGGCACACTTGCTGTTCTCCCTGCCTGTAATGCTTTTTCTCAAATTCTCTGCATGGCTGACACCCTCCACTTCCTTCAGATCTTTGCTCAAATGTCACCTTCTCAAGAAGGTCTTCCCTGACCACCCTTTTTAAAATGATATCCTCATCCTTATTCTCTAGCACTCTTAGTTGCCCTTTCCTGATTTATTTTAGCCACATTTATCACTACCTGATAAGCTATATGTTTTACTTATCCACTTTTTTATTGTTAGTCTTTCCTATAGTAGAATGTAAACTCCACAAGGAACATGATTTTGGACTGTCTTGTTCAGTGATCTCTCCTCAGCTCTTAGAACTGTACTTGGCACAGAGGTGCTCAATAAATATTCAACCAAAAATGTTGTTGCTCTCCTTATCATCGCAAGGGCTCTAGTAAAAATTATTTTAGTTTGCTTCTATGTCCCTGGGGGAAAAAATTTAATGATGAGACTTTGCTCAAAACACTAGAGGAAAAAAGGCACATCCATCATGAGGTGCCAAGAAACCTCGCTGGCATTGTCACAATGCAAGACAGCTGGTTTCTTTTGTTTGTTTTGTTTGAATCCAAAAGTGGCTCCAAGTATCTCAATTTTTAAAAAAAGTATTAGTATAATACAATTTAGAATTATTTGTATAAAAATAAGTTTTTATTCTCTTATTAGTAATATTTTTTGGAGGACAACAACAAATTAAATATTTCTGTAATCAAGATTTTAAGAGTTCATAATACAGAACTCTGGGTCAGAGAGGAGATAATCTCATTTAATTGCACACATAATATCATTTAATGTTCATATTATCCTTGTGGGGGAGGTACCATATGTTATTCCCATTTGACACTGTGACAGTTGAGACTTGAGAAAGTGAAGTCAAGCAGGATTCTGAGATTCTGAGCTTACCAATAATGTTGGCAATGAGGTCAGGCAATCTTTGAATTGCTTACCACTGCTGTCTACATCATTTCTAACATGTTAGCACCAAGATTCCTTCCCTCAATCCTCTCCTCATGTCACCATAATCAGAGGGGATTTGTGGCTCTTTAAATTTAGGACAATAATATGGAAGGAAGAATTCTTAAATCTTTGTTTCAAACTTATTGCTCACAAAATCTTAATCAAATTGCCCAACTTTACTCATTCCCGCTTCCTAAGCAGTAAGAGAAATATGAATTTATCCCTATTATTGTTTTTCAGAGAGGTAGAGGAAATAGACATGAACTCTTGGTGTTGTGACAATGAACTCAGCCACTGTGATGTCTTATTTTTCTCAACCTTTGTTTTCTTTCTGTCCCCTGCCATTTAAATAATGCTTGCTGAAGAGGGAGCCCACAATTAAGAAGACTGAATTAAAAACAGTATAAAATGACAGGACATTTGAGCAAACATACCACATGCTTACCATGCACTAGTATAAGCTCTATTGGTAGTTTTCTCTTTAATCCCTCTCCACTGTTAGATGAAATTTGCTAGACTCAATGCCAACACCAGCTCTGACTTCCTTCTTTACATGTACTCAGGGTTAAGTCTGTAGTGCACTAATCCAAAGGAAAATTACTTATTTTAAAAGCAGTAAAAACACCACATTCCTCTGGCACAGGATAAAGACCAACTCAGCTCTTCAGTCCTAGATCATTATCTATTGTTCTCCAAACAGTAAACCACTCTTTCGCAGGGAGAGGTTGTGGGCTGCAGTCCTGTCTGAATACTGGGCTCCTCGTGAATAGGAAGTAAAGGACTCTGACCTAGAAAGTGGAGGTAATGTAAAAAATAAGGGGGGTGGTTGGGGGAGCAGATAGGATGAAAACAGGCTTTATGTAATTTTACACTCTTATAATCTCCTGCAGGTTCTGAGCAGGGTAAAATGGGGTCTCAGAAATGTGGAGGCTGCCTAAGTGGTCTGCTGATTCTGCTTGCACTTTGGAGTATAATTGTGAATTTACTATTGTATTTCCCAAATGGGCAAACTTCCTATGCATCCAGCAGTAAACTCACCAACTATGTGTGGTATTTTGAAGGAATCTGTTTCTCAGGTATCATGGTAAGTGTGATCTGGGAGACTGGGGATCACAAAAGGGGAATTTTTACTAAGGATTGTTTTGTTCCTACTAAAAGTTATCAATAATGGTAAAATTGTTCTACTAATCCTGGGTTTGGGATTTGGAAGATGGGTGGGGGTGGGGAGGCGGGTAGTCGCTTGAGACTTGAAGAGCAGCTTTGTGTTTTGGTTAGCTGTTCATTTTTGTAGCTTCGGCAGGACAGGAAATTGGTCCTAATAAAAGTTTGCGAGACTGGCCTATAGAAATATCTGTGTCCTCATGAACTCTGTGTGTCAACTTAAGCCATTTAATCCCTAGTGGCACTGCTCTTTTCCAGAAAGACTTTCTACCTGCACTCACAATTTATCTAGCTTGATACTAAGACAGCACAGAAAAGCAGAGGCTTGAAGATGCACACAGATTTGCATTCAGATCTAAGCTCTGCATTTGTGCCATGAGACCTTGACCAAGTTACTCAATGTCTTGTCTTCATTTGGAAAATGGGGATAATGACATTTACTTTTCGGGTAGTTGTGGAGATTGCATAAAATCTCATGTATGAAGTGCCCAGTACAGAGACTGACTTGTAGTAGGTAGCCAGTGACTATTGTGATTATAAATACTTATCGAATGATAAGCGGTTTCATCATTAAATAGTGCGACATTATACCCCTAACAATGGAGAGTATTTTTTAAAAACTAAATCAAATTATGCACCGTAAGAACCCATGAGTGTTTTCCTGATGACTCTTAAAAAAATAAATCATGTTGGCAACTCAGAGGAAAAGACACTTTTCCTGGTCATATCAATACTAATTGCTAATACTAATACCCATTGCTATTAAAACTACTATATGATAGGTACATAATAAATGGTGCAGTCATTCCATAAATAAATGCAAACTTTTGGATGAATTTGAAATGATATATTAGGACTCATGAGAATGCGCTGTCTTCCAAGTCAGTAATCTTAAATCTGAGAATTCATTCTGAGGAAATAATCCAAAATAAGGAAAGAGATGTATCCACAGATGTTTGTGGCAGCAGTATTTGTAATAGGACATAGTTAGAAACATTGTAACATAGAAGTAGCCAAATAAACTGTGATACATTCATTTTATATGGTGATGTAAAGTGTAATGATGAAGATCTAACAGCAAGGAAAATGGACATTCTGTAAGTGAATAAAAAAGATATAACAAACTTGTGAATAAATTATGATTGCAACTATGTAAAATATACACAGATGGGAAAACACTGGGGACACATACATGAAAATAAGTGAGGGTCCCAGAGCTATGGGTAATTTTCCTCCCTTGCTCTTGAGCCCTCTGTATTGCAGTTACATTTTACAACAAAAAGAGAAAATTTCTCTTTCAACACAGGCCCTGCCTGTGTTTCTCTTTTGGCACAGGGCTCCGGGGCCTAGGTCTAGGTATGTCTACCAATATTAAAATGCAGTTGGTTGTCTTTTTTTTTTTTTTTTAAATATATCTTATTGATTTTTTACAGAGAGGAAGGGAGAGGGATAGAGAGCTAGAAACATCGACCAGCTGCCTCCTGCACACCCCCCACCGGGAATGTGCCCGCAACCAAGGTACATGCCCTTGACCGGAATCGAACCTGGGACCTTTCAGTCCGCAGGCCGACGCTCTGTCCACTGAGCCAAACCGGTTTCGGCGAGTTGGCTGTCTTGATTCCCTCCCTATGTCACTGTAGTAAATGGGGGAGTCGCAAGGCATGACTGGGCTAACCCTGTTAAAATCTGTGATAACTCGTGTTTGACGGAGGGTCACATAGGACTCTCTTGTTTATATTCATGTAAAATTTAAAACAGGGAAAGAACCTATTCTCTTTTTGTTGTTTACGATTTTGAAAAATATTATTGTTACTACATCAAATCCTTTTAAGAGAAAGCAGAGAAATACAGATAAATAATTAAGTTGATTGATAAATAAAAACTGAAGGAATTTGGAAACTGGAAATGTTGACCACAAACAGTAAAATAGCAGTGAACTTAGCTTCAATATCCAGTACAGAGTAGTGGGAGTAAAGGATGTGTGGAGAATTTGCCAGAAGCCATACATGTTCCATACCTGCCCCAACCATGAGTTATAAAAAAATCAAGAAATTCATGTCTTTCCAGAACAAAAATACAATGCTTTGCATAAGATGCCAAAAAGAGGGGAAGTAGAATACATTGAATTCTCACAACTTGTTGGCTTGCTACAGACAAAACACTGGAAAATTTGTACCTGAGATGGCTTGGATGCATGGGGGAATTAACTTACTTTACTGCCTTAGCCAGTTTGGCCCAGTGGATAGAGCATCGGCCTGTAGACTGAAAGGTTCCGGGTTTGATTCTGGTCAAGGGCACATGCCTGTGTTTCAGGATCCATCCCCAGTGGGGGTCATGCAGGAGGCAGCCAATCAATTATTCCCTCTCATCATTGATGTTTCTATCTCTCTCTCTCTCTCTCCTTTCCTTCTGAAATCAATAAAAATATATATTTTTTAAAAAGGACTATCTTTTCAGATTCACCATGCATCTCACCTACAATCCCAGACAGCAATAAACGGAGACAGGCTTTGCAAACTGCAAATTTGTGAATGGCTTTCCTTTGTCTTTTACAACCGGGTCAATGAGAAATGCAGGTTTGCTGCCAGGTGGTATTCCCAGGTCCATGCCATTTACTCCTCTTTAGTTGTTAGCTTTTGGTGACTGATCAACCATGATAATAATAGCTAACATTTATCAATTACTTACTATGAATTAAGTGCTATTTTCAAAATTGTACATACGTTATCTCATAATCTATATATAAAAAAGCTCAATGCAGGAGCTGCCCCCTGGTGATCAGTGAGCTCCCACAGCCAACCTCCTGTGGTCCCTCCCCCTGGTCGGGCTGCCCCAATTGGCCTCTATTGGCTCCCATCACCGGCCAGGCTGAGGGACCCCACCAATGCACGAATTTGTGCATTGGGCCTCTAGTACTCTAATAAAACCATTTATAGGAAGGACTTACGAGTTTACAGTCAGACAGTGGCAGATCTGGGATTTGAACCCAGATCTACCTGACCTAGAACCTATGCTCTGAGTCACTGTGCTCAGATTATGAGCATGAATGTTCACTAGTACCTATTTCTGATCTTTTTTCTCTTCCCTATGGCAGATGCTCATGGTTGCAGTAGCTCTTCTTGTCCTAGAGAGTGACAACAACTATCAATGCTGCCAGAGTGAAAACTGCAGCAAAAAATACATGGTAAGAGCAACAGTTTTAAGAAGATGGTTGAGTGGGCTTTAGATTTCTTTCCTCTTACTCAGAAACACAAAACTATTAACATTATGGTACCCTCACCATGATCTTTTTAGTACAGAGCCCAAGAGTTTACTCCAAAAATAATCTTCCTTTTTTTTACAGTTTTTCTTCACCTTTGTTCTGATGATGTTCTTTCACAAATGCAGAATTTAAAGATACATGAGATTAGAAATAATACTATCTTTTCCTGTCTGGGTTTTTGTATAGTCTTACTTTTTCTTCTTAACAACTTTATTGAGGACTAATTTACGTATAATAAGTGGCATCCATTAAAAGAGTACAAATCCATGACTTTTGACAATGAATACACCCATGAAAGTGAAACGGAATTTTTGGACTGCAACCCGTATTCTTTGTCCACCGGAGACGAAGAATGAATCCAAGGACAGAAGATGGTATAGCAAAGGTGGAGATTTATTGAAGAACAAGTACAGACTCCCACCTGGGGAGGGGGAAAAGGTCCCACAGACTTCCTATTTCCATGGTTTATAAAGGCTGCAGTTCCTGTGTCCTGATATCCCCTCTGATTGGTCAATATTCCCTTTCGAATTGGTTACTATAGTAACTCCCTAGTCCCTCCTCTCTCATTGTCCTCCTATTCCTTCTGGGCTTTCTTCCTCCTTTATTTTGTAAATACAGATATCTTGGCTACTCCAAGTTCCCTTATCTTATATAGATGTATCTGTTGTCTCTCCTTTGTGTTACGGAGCTGTAACCATGCCTGGCTTCCTTGTGTTATGGAGATGTACCTGTTGCTGCTTCCTTGTCTATGGAAATGTGGCTGCACTTGGCTTCCTTGTGTTATGGAAATGTATCTTCTCCCAGTTTCCCTTGTCTTATGGAAATGTAACTGGGCCTGGCTTCCTTGTGTTATGGAAATGTATCTTCTCCCAGTTTCCCTTGTCTTATGGAAATGTAACTGGGCCTGGCTTCTTTGTGTTATGGAAATGTGCCTTCTCCCAATCTGTAGCCCTGTGTTTTTTCCATGGACCCCAATTCTAAATATTCCCTAAACCTGCCTATATTCCTCTAAAATTCCTGTTTCTAAAGCACCATCACAATCAAGATATAGAACATTTTCATCACCCCCAAAGAATAATATTTTTATCTGCTTTTTATCATTATAGATTGATTTATACTTTGTATCAATAGAATCATATAGTATTTGTCTTTTGTATCTGGCTTCTTTCATTCAGCATAATGATTTTGGATACATCCGTGTTGTTAGGTATAGACAATGTACATTTCTAAATTGGAACTTTAAAAAAATTAAAATAGAATCAAGAGAGAATAATATGTCCCAATTTTCTAAGCCTCTGCCACATAAACATGAGTTGGGCTGCTACATTTCCACCATTATTCTTCTCATCATCATCATTGTCACTGCTCATTCATATTTTCATAGCACTTTATAGTTCTTTTACATTTAGCCAGTGAAATAGATCATTCTTACTCCTATTTTATAGATGAGTCACCTACGGCTCAAAGAGAGCATGTTGTTTATCAACTAGGAGGAGTTTTCCCAGAGATTTGGTATGCATTCTTTGCAACAAAAGCTCCACACCATAGCTGTACATTGCAATCATCTAGGCTAGGGGTGGGGAACATCCAGCCCGCAGACCATATAAGGCCCACAAAATCATTTGGTCTGACCTTTCCAAGGCATTAGGGGTGAATTAATTAAATGTTTGACCAAATATAACAGGCTGATTTTTAAGTTGAAAATTTTGTATGGCCCTCAAATGATGTTATCAATATCCATATGGCCCTTAGCAGAAAATAGGCTCCCCACGCCTGATCTAGGAGTTTGGAGTTGGAATCTCACCATCAGAGTCCCTGACTTGGCTGGCCTGAGGTGCAACCAGATTTTAATGTGCAGCCAAGATGCTTCTTTAACTAATGCCCTTGGAAGATTAAATTAGTTGCTTAATTTAGCACTGTACCCATGGCGAAGAATTGAAAAATTTTAATATTCTTGTGTGTGTGTGTGTGTGTGTGTGTGTGTGTGTGTGTGTGTGTTTTCTTAACTAAGTGACCCAGATATCCCTGAGTACCTGCTGGTAGTATATTTGTGGAAAGCTTTCAAAATTGCCTAGGGCCATGGTCGGCAAACTGCGGCTCACGAGCCACATACGGCTCTTTGGCCCCTTGAATGTGGCTCTTCCACAAAATACCACAGCCTGGGCGAGTCTATTTTGAAGAAGTGGCATTAGAAGAAGTTTAAGTTTAAAAAATTTGGCTCTTAAAAGAAATTTCAATCATTGTACTGTTGATATTTGGCTCTGTTGACTAATGAGCTTGCCAACCACTGGCCTAGGGGAAGCAATGGATTGAGGTAAATTTAAGCTATGAAACTCAAGAAATTTCTAGAAAACAAATTTATATGCCAATAAAAATCAATATGTTCAATTTGCCTAAACTCAGTATTAGCATCTCCAGCACAAATGTATGCTAGAAATAGGCTAAAGTCTAAAAAGGGTCTTAATACCAACACTGATGAGATTACTGTCATCTCAATGGGAAGAACAGGAGGAAGGGAAAGAGGATTCCCTGGATCCCTGCTTGGCCCTTTCAAGGTAGGCTCTAGAACAGAAGTCCCAACTTACATGTCTCCAGGAGCTGAATATCTGATGGAAGCTAAGGAAGTGAGCCTGGTAGGCATCAGAGCAAACTTTCCATTTAAGGAAGGAAGGGAGCTGCTACTCTAGTCCAGCCAAGTATTATCATGACAAAATTGGGCAATAAATCTGTTTTAAATAAAAAGTAGAAATATGAATTTTTATCTAAAACCTCTCAACCGTAAATGTTGACAATTCATTCTCATTTAAATTAAATGAACACACCTTGCAGGCCAAATTTGAGTCCATACCAGTTTGTAAATTCTGCAACTCCAGAATGGAAATTGAAATCATACAAGATTCACTTTTTAGGGAGAAAAGTTGTCATGGACCTTCTTAGGGGTCCCTGGCAGGGTCTGAAAAATTAAACTGATGGAAGACAGATTAACAAGAGAAAAGCATACACAATTTATTACATTTTTTACATATACATGGTAGTTTTCACAGGAGAATAAAGTCCTGAAGAAGTAGCCAGAGCATCAGGCTTTGATACCTTTTAGATAAAGAAACAAATAAACGAAGAATTAGCAAGACAAAAGGGCTTGGGCTAATGAATGGATAAGAAGTAACTGGAAAGACAAGCGTTCCTTTAGTAAGGTTTGATTATATAGATTTCTCAGCCCAAATTCCCTGTCTCTGGTGATACGAATGTCTTCCTTCCTCCAGGCACAGGGAGGACACCTTTCACATGGGAGTTCTATGACCTGTTTCAGGGAAGAAAGGCAGGAGTGAGTGGTTTGGTCAGAGTACCTTCCTGCTTTTGCCACTTTCTCATACTTCTTTAGCTTAAAATATTCCAGTTTCAAAGATGCCATATTTAAGGGGTATCATTTCCTGAACCCCATCTGAAACTTCCCCCAAGAATTCTCACAGTCCACAAACTGAGTTAGTAGATTGTCCCATAACCCATGGAAGCAAGTATCTCAGTCTGGAGCATTTCTATGGAAAAGCAATGGTTAATGATTAGAACAAATTTAAGTCTAGAGGTCATTTAACCCTTTGCACTCTCTTGCTTTTTTCTCGATTCCTTTATTCTAATGCTAACCGTGTCGAGTCACACTCGACATCCGAGTGCAAAAGGTTAAAAATATTTCTAGATGTTGGGCTTCAAGCATCTCCAGACAGAATAGGGCAGGCAATGGTAATCTGACAGATTTTCCTGGTTTGTAGTTGAATGTCCCTGGGGATGTTATCAGGTATTTTGGTAAACTTACTGAGTTGCCCATACAACAAGCATGAAGATTGTCTATACGTGAGTCTTTATGTTACTGTTGTATTGTCAATCATTGAGCTAGATACAAGACACTTTAACAAGACAATTAATTAGGAGTCATTTATTGTGTGCAGGTTCAGAGCAAAATACCTCTGTCAAATTCTGAACAAACGCAGGAAGGAGTATTCCCTTTTTATATTCATCTAGTTCTTTGTGTAAGTTATTTCTGTAGACAGCTTTTAACCTTGAGTATATATCATATCTAACAAACACCTGTCATATCTATACAGACAACTTGTAACCTTGAGTACATATCATATCTATACAGACACCTGTAACCTTGGATACACAATGAACAAACACTTGTCATGAGAATATGGGAATTATTATCAGTATCAGCATATCAGCCCCTTTAGATGGCTAGCTTGCAAGGTCAGACAGTTAAGTTTATCTTTTCTATTATTCAAGCTAAAAAACAAAGTTATTTTTACAGAATAAAAGACCGTCTAAAGATAACATAATTGACTTACAGAACAAGGGACTATCTAAAAATAGCAGAGAATTTCAAACAGCAGTTTCAAACAGCAGTTTTTCCAAAAGAGGGACCACCATGCTTCAGTACTTTCTCTGAAGTTTATATCAACCTGTCCAACTTTAGCTTGTAGGGCTTTGGAAAAGGCAGTTTTAGTTCTCAATGATTCCAAGTCAGAGGGTGGGAGAAAATTGGGAACATTCATTTGAGGAGTTGTAGCCAAATATTGGAGACTCCAGCCCAGTTTACAGGTAGATAACCAAACCTCCAAAAAAGTGAGCAGAACCAGTATCGGATCTCCTCAAGGGTATTTTATAGTTTCATGCTAAAATATTTTTTTTTATAATCACCCCATTTCTATCAGAGATAATAAAAGTAAGTCTAATTTCTTTGCAAAATAAGTCTAGTCTCATTAAACTTGGCCCAGGTATTCACATAGGAGCAGCAAGAATAGTGATGATCATATAAGCTCTTTTGAAGTTTGCTTTGTTGGAATTTTTCATTACTCGGTTAGACTTTAAAAGCCTCTCAAGGCTAAGAAATCAAGCCAAGGACTTGCCACTAGACTTTGCCTGCAATACCTATAGATTTAGGTTAATTTCTTTCTTCTTGAAGTCTCCAAAATATCCTGAGTTTCCTGGGCCCATCAGAAGTGACCTTCCTTACTCACCTGCTAAGGCTGCTGGGAACCCTGTAATGTAAGCAAGGTACCAGATTAGTTTTAACAAGGGGCTTCATTTGGCTCCATAAAATCAACCTTAGTTTCTTAAAGCTGTCTTGTAATATTTTATTCTATACACATTCTTAAATGTGACATTCTAGTCAAAGCATTGGTAATATTTGCAATGTTTCCAATTGTCTCCCTTATAAGGAAAACAGACTCTTTATTTTAAAAGTGTGTTTTTATTGATTTCAGAGAGAGGAATGGAAAGGGAGAGATAGAGAGAAACATCAATGATGAGAATCATCAATCAGCTGCCTCTTGCATGTGCCCTGACCAGGAATCAGACCATGACTGCCTGTTTCATGGGTTGACACTCAGCCACTGAGCCACACCAGCTGGGCAGGAGAACAGACTTATAGAACTTCTGCAAATAGCTACATTGCCATGAAAATAAGAAAAATAACTAAGAATTTTCTAATTCTGGAGGAATAGAGTAGGGAGAAAAGTAATTGTTTTATCTTTCTTCACAAAGGTATACTTTACCAAATTGCTGTAAGTCTTAGATAGCTTAGAAAAAAGAAAAAAGAAAAAAGTTTCCTTAAACCTGGAAAACAAAATATTTAGAATCCAGCAATTTTTTAAAGTCATAAAAATGAGTTATCCTCATCAATTTATTCAGTACTATATAATTAATTTTTGTACTACTTGATCTTGTGTTACCACTTTTATGAATGCTCAGTTTCTCCATTAGAGTTTTAGCAATTTTTAGCCAGTTCAGAGGTATATACTTCTTAGAGTTGTTTCCATGAATCTCTTTGAAGACAAACACTTTTGCAAAAGCATCAGAACAAATGAGTAGCTGTCTATAAATGGCAAAAGACTTAAAAGTGACCAAATTAAAGATTTGATTAGAGTTTATTATAATGTAATTGACACAGAATTCTGATTATTTTTGTGACATAGAATATTTTAAGTTAATAATTGGAATTAGCACATATATGGTGATTATCAGAGATACTAGAGGCCTGGTGCACAAAATTCATGCACTGGCAGGGGGGTGTCCCTCAGCCCAGCCTGCACCCTCTCCAAACTGGGACCCCTTGGGGTGGGGATTGGGCCTAAACCAGCAGTTGGACATCCCTCTCACAATCCGGGACTGCTGGCTCCTAACCACTCACCTGCCTGCCTGCCTGATTGCCCCTAACCGCTTCTGCCTGCCAACCTGATCACCCCTAACCACTCCTCTGCTGGCCTGATTGACGCCTCACTACTTCCATGCCAGCCTGATCGCCCCCAACTGCCCTCTCCTGCTGCCCCAATCACTCACAACTGCCCTTCCCTGCAGGTCTGATCCCCCAACTGCCCTCCCCTGCCAGCCTGATTGCCCACAACTGCCCTTCCCTGCCGGCCATCTTGTGACAACATGGGGGCAGCCATCTTGAGATGACATGAGAGCGCAAGGATGCGAGAGCCACCTAGGTTTTTATTAGTATAGATTGCCCTAGCTGCTTTAGTGGGTAGAGAATCAGCCTGTGGACTGAAAGGTCCTAGGTTCAATTCTAGTCAAGGGCAAATGCCCGGGTTGCAGGCTCAATCCCCAGGAGGGGGTGTGCAGGAGGCAGTCATTCAATGGTTCACTCTCATCATTGATGTTTCTCTCTCTCCCTCTCACTTCCTCTCTGAAATCAATAAAGATATATTTTAAAAAAAGAATTATCACAGATATTATCAGTCTTATTTTACTTCAAGACAAAATTACTCTCCTTTTCTCCTAAAAAAAACACATTTCCAGCCCAGTTGCTGTGGCTCAGTGGTTGAGCATTGACCCATGAACCAGGAGGTCATGGTTCAATTCCCAGTCAAGGCACAAACAAGAGGCAGCTGATTGATGATTTTCTCTCCCTTTCTCTTCCTGTCTCTGAAATCAATAAAAACACTTTTAAAAAAATTCCAGAAAACCAAGATAGCGGCATAGGTAAACACCTAAACTGCTGCCTCGCACAACATCAAAACTACAACTAAAAGACAAAACGGATACCATCCAGAACCACAAGAAAGCTGACTGAGTGGAAATTCTACAACTAGGAAGAAAGAGGAAAGCACATTGAGACTCAGAGGAGCTGCAAAAGGCTGAGGTATGGAGACGCATGTGCAGAGAGGACGGACGGCTGACTGCACGGGTGGCTGAGTGTGCAGCTGGCTTTCCAAAGTGGGAGGGAGACAGAAGCTCCTGACTGCACTGAACTCCAGTCCCGGGCAAGACTCTGTGAACCCAGACTCATTTGGGGGGAATCTGGACTGTCAGGGAAAGAGAAAGCACACTGAGACTCAGGGGAGTTGCGGAAGGCAGAGGTCCGAAGGGGCACGCGCAGGAAGGATTGACTGCTGAGTGCACGGGTGGCTGAGTGTGCGGCTGGCTTTCTAAAGCAGGAGGGAGAAGGAAGCTCCCGACTGCACTGAACTCCAGTTCCGGGTGAGTTTCTGGGAACCCAGACTCATTCGGGGAGAAACTGGACTGACTGGCAGCGGGCAAAACTCGAGGGCGGCTTTCTCTCAGAGGTGCTTGCAGCCATTACCGAGGGACAATGAGACCCAGGGCCCTCATAGGGCAGGGCTGATGGGAAGCCAAGGCTGTCTGCTCTGCCCTGAGACTCCACCCCATCCAAGCTGAGCACAGGGGCTTTTTTGCAAGTCTTCTCCCATAAGGGTGTCTGCAGCACAGAATTTCTCCCAGCATAGACATAGCTGATCCTCACAGCCAATTGGCCTGAAGGTCAATTCCTCCCAGTGATACCAACAACAATCAAGACTTAAATACAACAAGGCTGTGCACACAGTCCACAAAGGGGTGCACCAAAAGTGTCCACCTCAGGTAACTGGGGGAGGCTGAGCTACTAGGCCATATAGGATACCTACTACACAAAGCTACTCTACCAACTCAGGGAAGCAGCGAAAATGCAGACACAAAGAAACAGATCACAAATTAAAGAAATGGGGGAAAGCAAACGACTGGATATAGAGTTCAAAACCACGGTTATAAGGTTTTTCAAGAATTTTCTAGAAAAGGCCGATAAATTTAGTGAGATCCTCGAGGATATGAAAAAGGACCAACTAGAAATTAAACATACACTGACTGAAATAAAAAATATTATACAGAGACCTAACAGCAGACTAGAGGACTGCAAGAATCAAGTCAAAGATTTGAAATACAAAGAAGCAAAAAACAATCAACCAGAAAAGCAAAAATAAAAAAGAATCCAAAAATATGAAGATAGTGTAAGGAGCCTTCAAGCTCCTTCAAGCATACCAACATCCAAATTATGGGGGTGCCAGAAGAAGAGAGAGAGCAAGATATTGAAAACCTATTTGAAGAAGTAATGACAGAAAACTTCCCTCACCTGGTGAAAGAAATAGACTTACAAATCCAGGAAGCGCACAGAACCCCAAACAAAAGGAATCCAAAGAGGAGCACACCAAGACACATCATAATTAAAATGCCAAGAGCAAAAGACAAAGAGAGAATATTAAAAGCAGCAAGAGAAAAACAGTTAATTACCTACAAGGGAGCACCCATATGATTATCAGCTGATTTCTCAACAGAAACTATGCAGGCCAGACGGGAGTGGCAAGAAATATTCAAAGTGATGAATAGCAAGAACCTACAACCAAGGTTACTCTACCCAGCAAAGCTATCATTCAGAATTGAAGGTCAGATAAAAAGCTTCACAGATAAGAAAAAGCTGAAGGAGTTCATCACCACCAAACCAGTATTATATGAAATGCTAAAAGGTATTTTTTAAGAAGAGGAAGAAGAAGAAAAAGGTAAAGATAAGAATTATGAACAACAAACACATATCTATCAACAAGTGAATCTAAAAATCAAGTGAATAAAAAAATCTGATGAACAGAATAAACTGGTGAATAGAAAGAGAGTGGACTGACAATTCTTGGGGGGAAAGGGGTTTGGGGGGTGTGGGAAGAGACTGGACAAAAATCGTATACCTATGGATGAGGACAGTGTGGGGGAGGTAAGGGCAGAGGGTGGGGTGGGAACCAGGTGGAGGGGAGCTATGGGGGGAAAAAAGAGGAACAATTGTAATAATCTGAACAATAAAGATTTATTAAATTAAAAAAAATTCCATACATCATATCCTTTTGTACCAAAAACACATCCTAATTGTTTTGTCTACAAAGTTGTTCCCTTATTATTCTAGAGGCCCAATGCATGAAGATTTGTGCAAGAATGGGCCTTCCTTCCCCTGGCTGCCAGCACCACCTTTGCTCTGGCCAGAACCGCCTTTCTGCCTTCCCACACTGCCCAGAAGCCCTGAACAGCTGGGGAGGTGCAGAATGCCCCGGCTGCTTGGCGCCTGCATATGCAAATTAACCTGCCATCTTTGTTGGGTTAATTTGCGTACTCATTTCTGATTGGCTAGTGATTATCATGAAGGTACAGTCAATTTGCATCTTACTCTTTTATTAGTGTAGATTAGCTTTAATTATATATGTTAATTAGAATTTTAAGCCTCAGAATCCTTAATTTCTAGTGAAAACTAGAGAATAAGCAATTATGAACTGTTTTTATAAATATACATTTTACCATTTCTGGAAGTATACACTTTCTCAGAGGATAGTTTTCAAAATGGCATAGGACGTGTTATTATTAATTCTTCTGTATTAGGAAGACAAAAGTAAATAAACTAATGTTCAGTAATTAATGTTTCACTATTTTATCTAATTTTGAAATGATCTAGATACTCAATGAATTATCATCATTTAACTGAACAGTAAAACATTAAGGTTTCAAGTTACCAAATATTTTGGAACCTATTTAAATAGACATATTTTATAAAACATAATATTTTGTTGAAAAGCTCATTTATTATATACTTTTATCTTACATTTATTAATTCACTCACTCATAACAATTGTGTTTAAATTACTAATGAAAATTTAAGGAGACATTAGACAAGATTAGCCTTCATCGTTCGTCATTTCTCTTTTTGACAAATTTTTTAACATATAGTTAATCAAATATATATATGTAAATAGGCATACACCTATATATTGAGAAGCCTCAAACATCATAGAGACAATGCAACTAAAAACTTTAACGTATAATTTTTCTCTTTTTTATACTACCATATTCAACATGCATTAAGCAGTTTATGTTTATGTATTTTTTGTTTTTAGATTGATTTATACTCTTAAATATCTAGTAGAGATAACAAAACTTTGACTAGTAAACTAAGTAGGAAAAATTATATGTTGTTGTATCACAGATCAGCGAGCTGGACAAGACACCTAATGAGCCAATTAGTTAAGAGTCATTTTTATTGCGCGCAGGTTCAGCGCAGTTTACCTCTGTCAATTTCTGAACAAACACAGGAGGGAGTATTTCCTTTTTATATCCTTCTAGTTCTTTGTGTAAGACAGCTTGTAACCTTGAATACATATCATATCTATTCAAACACCTGTCATATCTATACAGACAACTTGTAACTTTGAGTACCATATAATATCTATACAGACACCTGTAACCTTGAGTATATCATATCTATACAGATACCTGGCATCAATATCAGGGTATCAGTTAGGTGGCTAGCTTGCAAGGTCAGACAATTAAGTTTATCTTTTCTATTCAAGCAAAAAAAAAACACACAAAGTTATTTTACAGTCTAAAAATAACAAAGTTGACTTGACCTACAGAATAAGAGACTGTCTAAGAATAACAGAGTAGTTCAAACAGCAGTTTCAAACAGCAGTTTTTCCAAAGGAGGGACCACTATACTTCAATGTCTGCATTGTATTTAATGCTGACAACTCTGAAGTTATGCCTATGTTTTTTCTTAAAACCAGCTGTTTACCAAAAATTATTCCAAACTACATGAACTTAAAAAACAAATCTTTGGGTACATTCTATATTTCTGAGAATTTTAGGATTACTTAATTTATCTGTAAGTTCATTTATATCCAAACCAATTTGAATAAAATTCCTTTGAAAGATTTTGTAAGTTAATTTGATAATACTACACAAAGGTAGAAAAATATCACATATCCATAACATACTGTTAAAAGATACACTTAGGTCTTTAAAACTTTTCAAGAGTTTGAATAAAAATCTATTTGAATTAGGCATTGCCAAACAGGAAGTTACACTCAACAGACAGGAGTTCAGGGAAAGACTTTTATAAAAAAAAAAAAAGGGCAGAAGCAAATAAGGACATTAATGGTTGGCTATAGCTTAAAACCTAGTTGGCTGTTTGTAATTGATTGTTCTTTAATTTCACAATCCTGAGGCATTTACAGGCTTAAATTTGGTTTGCTTGCATAGGCTCCATGCCATTAAAGCCCCCTAGCCTATGGCCTTCCATTTAATTAATTTAATAACACATATACACATATATCAATATAAGTAAGCATATAGACAGACACACAGAATTTATAGCTTTTTTAAAAATTTTAGTCATGTCAAGTACATTAATACAAACCTCCCTAGTATAAAAGAACAGATGGAGCAAGTTAAGGTTATCTGCTCAGATGGCTAAAGCATCATACCTAATAAAATGGTAATATGCAAATTACCATCACTCCGCTATGCCCACGTTTGGGCCGGCTGGAGGCACGGGGGGCGGGACTCAGGGTGGCCGATTGGCTGGCGGTAGGAGCGGGGGGCGGGGACTTGCGAGTCCCCGACCCCCGCTCCTCCCGCCGGCTTAAACGGCCGGCTCTGCGGAAGACGCTGGTGGCGGAACTCGGGGTGGCCGACTGCGTGGCTGCTGGCACCAGTTTTCCGCCAGCAGCAGTTTTCCTCTGGCCACCCGCCTGATCAGAGCGCCTCCCAATCGGAGTTCCTCTCGGGGTGGCCGATCGTGCTGGCGGGAGGCGCTCTGATCGGCGGGTGGCCAGAGGAAAACTGCTGCTGTCGGATAACTGGTGCCGGCAGCCAGGTGAAGGAAAAGTCTATTGCACGAAACTTCGTGCAACGGGCTCCTAGTTTTACTAATATTTATGAAGAAGACTTAAAATTTGCATCTGCTCTTGACAAGCAATCTTACGGAGGCTCTGGACTAGATTTTGGGTAAGGGAACTTTCATAACAGTTTGGGGTTTTGTAAGCCTCTTTTCCCTTCTTTTTCCCTTCAATCTCAGGTGGTGTGGGTAGTATATTAGTGATCTCTTGGGATGTTTACATTTCAAAGACATGATAAGATTTACCTCTCCTAGAGACACAAGAAGAATGTAGGTCTCTTCCTAGAAGGAGATTTGGGGCATACTTATCTATTATGGTGATTATTATTTCAATTTTTCTCTTTTTCTTAAGTGCAGAACAGTTCTATTTCCAATGTCCTGATCTGTTATATCTGCAAGAATTTGGAGATAAGTAGGGGATATTTGGGTATTGATAAATGAAGGTGGACTTGGAATTGCTATTCAAAGAGCCTTTGTAATTCAAGGATGGTTTTATTTTTTTAAATTCCTCACCCTGAATGATATAAAGGACTGACACCCCTTCCCTGCCCCCCCCCCACATCCAACTACATTATCTTCAATTTGCTTCTTATACCTTTCAATTAAGAAGTAAAAAATTTCTATAATCTAGATTTAGAGCTGTGTGTCTCTGGAATGCTTTAATGTCACACCACAAAGCCTTCAGCATATTTGCTTTTCTTCTGAGTACATAGCTTCATTTCAGTTTAGGACAGAGCCCTTAAAAAAAGTTCTATCAGGCTCTGAATTTGGTCAACTTCTGGTCATAGAGCTCTTTTTTTAAAAAAAAAATTGTTGCAAATATTTATATCAAAGGTTTACCTATCAAGTGACTTAAAACTAAAACCAGTACTTAGCTGTGAATTCAAGAGTCATCCCCAAAGAAGGTAAAAAGATGGAGCCCTCCTAAGATGCAGAACTGGTCCCAAAGATAACCAAAAGAAAGACTTTCCTGAGAGTTGGCAACAGTCAATAGGACACTAGTCACAAATGGGGTGCAACCCACATTTATGTGCACCATTATTTGAGGGCCCTCAGTCTAACAATTGGTTGTCTGAGTCACTTGCATACCCCAATAGACAGAAAGGAAAGCCAGATTCTCAGGACACAAAACAAGAGGAGAAAGAGGAAAGCAATAGCTATCCCTGGGAGGGAAAGTATCAGTAACTATTGGGCACCACAAAATCAATTTTTTTTTCAATTGCCAATGATTTCCCCCCCATTTTAAAATATAGTTTTTATTGTTGACTAGAGGCCTAGTGCATGGATTTATGCATCAGTGGGGTCCCTCGGCCTGGTCTGAGGGGATCAGTCTGAAACCAGATCTCTGATATCCCCCGAGGGGTCCCAGATTGTGAGAGGGTACAGGCCAGGCTGAGGGACCCCACCAGTGCACAATCGGGGCCAGGGAGGGACTGAGGAGGGCTCCAGGGCATATCCAGCCTGTCTCGCCCGGTCCCTATCAGCCGAATCCCAGCAGCAAGCTAACCTACCAGTCGGAGCGTCTGCCCCCTGGTGGTCAGTGCGCATCATAGTGATTGGTCGAATGGTCAAATAGTCAGACACTTAGCATATTAAGCTTTTATTATATAGGATAGTATTACAGATGTCTCCCATTTTACCCCACTTCCCCCCCTCCTGCCAGCTCCTACTCCCCTCCAGGTCTTCACAACCCTATTGCCCGTGTCCATGGGCTATGCATATACTAGTAAGTATATAAGTTCTTTGGTTTATCTATTCTGTCCCCCAACCCGACATCAAGGTATATCACTCTGTTCCATGCCTCCCTGCTTCAGGTCTTATTTTGTTGGTCAATTCATTTTGTTAATTAGATTCCACAAATAAGTGAGATCATGTGATATTTGTCTTTATTGGTTTGGCTTATTTCACTTAGCATAATATTTTCCAGGTCCATCCATGCTCTCCCAAAGGGTAAGAGATCCTTCTTTTTTATACCTGCATAATATTCCATAGTGTAAATGTCCCACACCTTCTTTATCCATTAATCTACTCCTTGGCACTTGGGTTATTTCCAAATCTTAGCTATCTATGTATATATAAAAAGCCAGCAACTGGAATGACTAGAATGACCAGCAGCCACTCACTCCCTCAGTAGTCCTGCAGGTTCAATCTCCAGAGAATGGGCCAGGCACCAATGGACCAATGCTGCTGGCAGGATCCCTACAGCACCGCCAGCCTCCTGGAACTCTGCCTCGGGCACCTCAGCCACTTTCCCTCCTTAGAAGCTCTGTAAGGAGCTGTGACTACTCTCCCCTGCTTCCTCCAGGTCACGCACGCTGGCCCCCCTGCCTGCCCCACTCCAGATGAAGTGTAATCACTGCACACATGGAAGGAATGTAGTAAAAAAAAAACAACACACACCAATGACCAAGAGAATGCCACAATTAACGTCCAAAGTCCAGCTCAGGAAAATGGAGAGAAGGGAGAATTCCATAAGTTGGCCAATGCCAAGATATATTGAGTGACTGCCTGGTGACAGTTGTGTGACCACAAAGGAGGCAGTCCAAGTTTCTCATCAGAATGCCAAGGACTTCTTCCGTGTTCTGAACCTTAATAAGAAATGTGATACCTCACAGCACAAGGTGCTAGCAGTGTCCGTGTTTCCTCAGTCTCTGCCTTATTTTGTTGCTAAATTCAGCCTCAGTGTCACTGTTGCATCCAGAAGACTGCAGCTTCCTCAAAAGCCTTGGGGCGCACTGTCTTTGATGTGAAGATAGCCGTGGACTTCAGTATCCTGGAGAGTGAGAAGGAATTTGTGCGTTGGTACTGCCAGCACCGTGAAAAAGAGCCCCAGCTACCCATGCTGACCTCTGCCTGCCCCAGCTGGGTCCATATGCGGAGCACGTGCTGGGTCACCCCATCTCTCCCCACCTCTGCATGGCCAAGTCTCCCCAGCAGATCATGGGCTGTCTGGTGCAGGATTACTTTGTCAGACAGCAGAACCTGTCCTCAGACAAGATTTTACACATCATTGTGGCCCCATGTTATGACAAGAAACTGGAGGCCCTTTGAGAAAGGGCCCACAGCTTTACATAGTTCCCATAGCTTTGCATAGTTCCCAGGGTGCTGACTGAGATGGTGCAGGCTGAGCTGAGGTACAACCCCCTGCCATGCATGAATTTCATGCACCAGGCCTCTAGTTTTTAAATGAAAGGTTATGGAGGGAAAGCCCTTTGCCTGGAAGGAGAAAGTCCAGAGTCCTTGATCCATCACTCAAGGCCATGTTCCACTCAGATCTATCAAGCTGCAGTCAGTCTGTAAGAGACACAAGGGTTAGAGTGTGTCCTATCAACCCTGTCTCCCCAGCATTAGCACCATCGTCTTCATAATTCTCTCCTCTACTCCTCTGCAGGACCCCCTCTTAGGTCAAACTATTCTCCTCACTCTCACAACTCCACCTGTGCTGCTCTATCTGTGAACATTGCTCATTTTCTCCATCCAAATGAAAACACTCTCCTCCCTATCAACCCAGCCTGACTTAAATATAAACATGACCATCTAGGTTAACACCTGATATTTCCCCTCATATTTCTATTTGTGAAGATATTAAAATATCATCTACATAATAGAAAAGCAGGGTTCATAACTTACGATTCTTAGACACCCCCACTTAGAAAATAACATCTTCAATAAATAAGTATAGATTGATTGATTACATATGTTCACTGCATTATATATGAGGTAATCATTATTTTGATGTCAAAATTCCAGAAAAAAAGAAAGAAATTTAGTAAATTAATTAGTCACTTCTATGGAATGCCAAACAAAAATTCATTTAAAAACTTATTTTTAGAATCAGGTGAGTTTGAATTTAATGTTCCCATTTTTGTCAAGATATTTTTTATTATAGAGAATTGAGTAGGCTTGGATGAGTAGAGGAAAGTACCTATCTGATCATTTATCCACACTATCCCCTTGTCTCACTCTAAGGCACTAACTTCCTTCTTCTGTGTTTAATTTAGACACTGCTATCAATTATATTCTCTGGCCTTGGAATTTCTTTCTCTGGATACTGCCTGGCTATATCGGCTTTGGGCCTTGTCCAAGGCCCATACTGCCGCACCCTCAATGGCTGGGAATACACCTTTGAAGGCACTGCAGGACGGTAAGGAATAATTCCTCAAGCCAAGGAGGTCAGAAATACCTGACTTAATGCTCATGCTCATTTTCCATGATCACTTTGGTGTTCCATGCAGTGATTTTAGTGCAGAATTTTCTTATTCATTTACTAATATCCAGACTATTATGTTCCTGCTCTGATCTTTGTTCAGATGTTTTTTTCTCCAGTCTTTTAATGCCACATGCACTCACTGTTTTGAGGCTATTGTGGATATATCCAAATGAAAGACATGTTTCTCCCATACTTCAGAATAGGACTTCATGGTTACTGTGGTCTGGCAACTGCTGGAGCAGTTGAGTGGTTCTGGGAAGTCAGTCTTGCTTTGTGGCCAGGTTGAGCATGTGGTATGTTACAGATATAAAAGGACTCAGCTGAGAGAGAATTACAGTGCACATGGATGGGTGCCACCCAAAGCTATGCCAGCAGGGGCAGAGTGAGTAACAAAGTGCAGACTGAGATGCAGAGACATGCCTAGGTGCAGGGGCTCGTAAATGCAGCCAGGAGCTTCTCTAGCATGTACTGAAGAAGACTAGAAGTCTGCTGAAGAGGCTGATATGGTAGTTCAGGTGTTGAAGGACTGATGCTGGATCACAGAATGCCTCCCATTGGCACTGTGCTGAGCTTACTGGCCTACCAGCATCTGCAGAAGCATCTCAAAAGGTAGCAGGGCCCAGGCAGAGACTCAGAAGAGGGTAACTGAATCTTGTCCTGTCTCATCCTGTGCTCAGAATTCTAGCGGAGTAAAATGAGGGAGTGTCCATACTACTTCCTGAGGTAGTCACATTTTCTTCTTAATCTCCCAATGACTGCCTTTATTGTTCAAGACCCACATCTATTTGAGGTCTCACATGCTCACCTAGAGCTCCTTGGCAGAACTGCTTCTGTGTTGCCTTTAACCTGAAGGTTCCACAAGGTGCTCTGGCCAAAGCTCTTTCTAAGGACAGGAGATCTGAAACACAACCCCAGGCCTTTCTGAGAATTTAGAGACAATCCTGTGGGATGAAGGACTTCAGGAAAGGGACCTTATGTATCAAGTTCTGCTGGCTGCAAAAAATCCCTTTTTTATGTCATTAGCCCCTGAACTTTTCCCCACCCCAAAACCAAAGAAGCCTCGCCTTTTGATTGCAAGAATCTCAGGCTGCCCACATGCCTCTCCATTACTCCTTTCAAGTTGCCCTTGATATTTGCATTCACCTGGTCCAAATTCTCTATTCCTTGCAAACCCTGTTGGTGCTTATAGGTTACAAAGAATCCTATCTAATAATAGAGTAACATGTAAATTACCATCACTCTGCTACGCCCACGATTGGGCAGCGGGAGGCTGGGGGGCGGGACTCGGGGTGGCCTATCCGGCCATTGAGAGGCACGGATCCACTGCCACTGAGGGGGTCTACCCTGCTGTTGAGAGGCGCAGGGGGTGGGAGTCCTGCCCCCTGTGCCTCTCAACGGCCAGATCCGCGGCCGCTGAGGGGGCCTGCCGTGGACACCCAGCTGCGCCTCTCAACGGCAGGGTAGCCAGGTGTCCGTGGCAGGCCCCCTCAGCGGCCGTTGAGAGGCGCATGGGGTGGGAGTCCTGCCCCCTGCACCTCTCAACAGCAGGATAGCCCCCCTCAGCAGCCGCAGACCATCAAAAGTAGGGGAGCTGGGTGCCTGTCTGCTCCGGCACCAGGCCTTTCAGAAGCCTCCGCCGAGCCGGAGGCTTCTGAAAGGCCTGGTGCACCAGCGGACAGGCACCCAGCTCCACCGTGAAAAGCGAAAGTGTGTAGGGGACCCTACATGTGCATGATTCAATCATGCACTGGGCCTCTAGGTTTTACATAATTCTCAACAAACAGTTACAGTAACCTTAGGGTTAGATATTTTAAGCTCACTTTCCAGATAAGACTCTAGAGGTCAGAGATGTAATATCCCTTACCCAAGATCCTACAGGTCTGGATGTTGTGACTTCATATTCAATGGTCTTTACCTCTTGACCTAAGGGTCATGGGCAATATCAAGTAATTCTCAGTGCCTCTCAGTGTACTGGAGCATAGAGAATAGGAAAGAGAGTTAACGGAGGGGAATAAGAATAAAATGGAGTGAGGAGAGAGAAAAACAAAGAGAAAATTAAGGTCATGATGGTGAGGACACCATTCCTTTCTGCCACAGGCATTAATACCCATAGCCACTTTGGCTGGTACCCAGATTGCCTGGATTGCTGTTTTAAGAAAAATCATCTTACTATTGACAAGATATTTATAGAAAATTCCAGTAAATAGGTTTGATTGTTTTTGTTTGGGTGATTCTTTTTAAAGACCAGTTTTCCATTTTTATTTAGTTCAGTGGTCGGCAAACTCATTAGTCAACAGAGCCAAATATCAACAGTACAACAATTGAAATTTCTTTTGAGAGCCAAATTCTTTAAACTTAAACTTCTTCTAACGCCACTTCTTCAAAATAGACTCTCCCAGGCCGTGGTATTTTTTGGAAGAGCCACACTCAAGGGGCCAAAGAGCCACATGTGGCTTGCGAGCCGCAGTTTGCCGACCACAGATTTAGTTGAACAGAGAGTGTGTCCTCCTTATAAGAAGAGGTTATGGTCATGGTAGACCTGAAAGTGGGCAAAAGTCGTCAGGTTGATTCAGTGTGGCTTTAAAATTATCTTGGAAGTTAATTCTCAAAATTCTATGCTAAACTAGACTGATCAAACCTTTTCAGCTTTTGCATTCCCACCTCAGAGTCTAAATCTTCTTAAGAGCTGCAGGACAGCAACATTCTGAAGAAGAGGTCCTCACACTGTGGATCCCAGACCAGCAACATCACCATCACCTGGGAATTTAGGAATGTAGTCTTGAGCCCCACCCAGAACTGCTGAATCAAAAACTCTGTGGTGAGGCCCACAATCTGCATTTTCACAAACCCTCCACGATCCTGATACATGCTCAAGTTTGAGAACCACTGTTCTAGAAGGTGTTGGGACAGTGTCTAGAAATATCTAGCAGAATTTCTCTTTTTCATTTTGCCACCTGTGTGATTTTATATCCAGTGCAAGCTCAGCTCTGTGCCCAACAGCTCAGGCTAACTTCTGGACTCTCAGAGACAAGAAGTCTCTACCTCTCTTGGTATTGACATATGCTGCTTTTCATTGCTATTGAACTCTTCAGTAGTGTCTTGCTTCCTAATTGAATTAGAATTGTCTCTGAGGCAGGTACCATGTTTACAATAAGTATAGTCTGGTGCTATATATACTATATGTTCAATATATGTACTGAATGATTTTTTTAAATATATGAATTCATATTTAATAATATATATTTTAATCATATATATTAGTGTCCCAAACATATAAATAACTGTAGCCTTCTTCCTTGGACCAATTATGTAGGCTTTGGCCTTGTTGGGTCTTGTTGACCATTTCCTTCCTCGCTCTCAGTTTTCTTACAGATTCCAGCATATGGACTCAGTGCCTTGAACCTGCACATGTAGTGGAGTGGAACATCATTTTGTTTTCCATTCTCATAGCACTCAGTGGGCTTCAGGTGATCATCTGCCTCATTAGAATAGTCATTCAGTTATCCAAGATACTATGTGGAACCTATTCAGTCATCATCCAGGTAACAGACCCCCACTGGCACCTGTTCCTCACCGATTTTACCCTCACTGCCCAGGATTCAATGAGTTTTTTAAAAAGAAAAGAATTCCATTATTTCCATTCTTACTGCCCTCATCTTTCTTTATTCAACACCTAATACATTTAATTTTTCCAATATTTTCAATGTGTCTGTTGGTTTGTCTATATGGATTAAATCAATGTAATAGTAAAATCTGTATTCCATGGTGCATAATGAAAATAACCCAGTGTTTTCAATGAGCAACATTTTAGTGTTCCATGTAGTTATAACCCAAGGATCAAATAAATATATGCATTCATGTGCATTGAGAATTTTTTTGTTCATTCCTTTGAATGCTGGTACATTCAGTTAAAAATCCTTTTTTATACTGAGTCATTAGTGAGTGGTTTTTAAGATGTGAAATATGTATTTATCTATTGGAATTATTTCTGCATCATCTGCTAAAATATTAATGTTAATTTAGTTATAATTGAAACTACTAAACCTATCAAGCAAGTCTCGAGTGAAGAAAAATTGTGACTAAGATCTTGTGTCTTGTTTAACAACATATCTATATATATAAAAGACCAGTGACCAAATGGCAGAATAACTGGTTGACCAGTCGCTATGATGCGCACTGACCACCAAGGGGCAGACGCTCAACACAGGAGCTGCCTCCTGATGGTCAGTGTGCTCCCACAGTGGGAGTGCTGCTCTACTGACTGGGATGAGCAGTGTTCCCACAGCAGGCTGATCTCCACAGGCCATGACCCCCACCAGTGCACGAATCAGTGCACTGGGCCTCTAGTATTAGATAATTCCTTTCCTAGCAGTTACAAATAGATATTCTTCTAGTCCACTATGTTTTGAATATAAACTGTAAATTTCAGTTGCTACCTGGATTATGAATCATTAATCAAGTCAACTTTACTACTTTACTTACTTTGGTTTTCCTTTTTTTGTAGCCTGGAATCATTTGAATAAGGACAAGAATGCTTTCCATTATCAAGTTATGGTCATCTATCTAAGTCTTTTATTTAGATTTGACAATATTCAAATGATATTTCCTCCATTTGGTGTTTTTTGTAGTCATTTATGAAATTTACAATCCTCACTGAAAGTGCAAATTATGCCACACTTTTATTTAGATTTTTTTCCAAGCAATGTGTGTCAAGATCTTTAGAAATGTTTATACATTTTGATCAAACAAATCTATTTTTAATAATCTATACTTTGGAAATAAATAAGAATAAAAGATAAAATTTTCAATGTTATTTAATATTCTGGAAAATTAGAATACCAAAAAGTTCAAAGTTTAGGGGAAAGATTAAATAAAGGGTGGTACATTAGTTGTAACATTTCATAGTCATTACAAATGATGTTTTAAAGACTATGCATTTAGCTATGAAAAGCAGTGAAGTGCTCTCTGCCAGAAAGTGGCAGCTAAATGTTTAGGCACCCTCTTAAAGGGCCACCACACAAAAATTCCCTGTGGAGCCACCCACCTTGTGCTCCAGCAGAGGGAGGGTGAAGTGGACTGGAACTGTGAGAGCAGAACCCAGGACTGGGAACTTGGGGGACAGAACTCAAAAGACAGATACCCCAAATTTCCTGGGCTGAGTCATTCCCTCATACAGCAAAGAACATCTTTCCCACATCAACATTTGCCTTGCCTGGGGGGAGACAGTTGACATACCCTATTGAAAAACACCTTGCCCTGAGGTCACTTAAAATATTAAAAGTAACAATTAGCCCCCAGGCAGAAGCAACTGCCCTACCCTGTTGAAAAACTATTGCTACACAATTGCCTGGGGGAAATTCAAGTTGGAATCCTATTAGTCTATAGACAGAGGCAGTCTCTGGAGGCTTTGAGTCTTTGCCTGATCCAATTAGTCAGAAATTGCCTTTAACACTGTCCTGCACTAGAGGTTGCAAGGTGTAGAGCATCTACCTAAAACATAGTCACAAACACAGACAACCAAAATGAGGAGACAAATAAACAACCCCCAGATGAAAGAATTAGAGAATTCTCCAGAAGAAGAGGTAAATTAAGCATAGATAACAAACTTATCTGAAACAGAGTTCAGAGTAATGATGGTAAAAATGCTTAAGAGTATGAAAAAACATAACTATGAAAAGAGAATAGTCTGAGATAAAGAATGACATAACACAAATAAAGAACACATAAGAAGGAATACACAGCAGATTGGGGGAAGCTGAGGATCTAACCAGTGAATTATAAGACAGAATTGAAAATATCACTCATTCAGAGCACCAAAAAGAAAAAAACAATTAAAAAACATGAGGACAGCTAGAGGGAGCTGTGGGATAATGTGAAATGTAACAATATTAGAATAACAGGTGTGCCAGAAGAGGCAGAAAGGGAAAAAGGAATAGAGAAGGTGTTTGAAGAAAAAATGGTAGAAAAATTTCCTAACCTGGCAAAGGAAAAAATTTCCTAACCTGGTAAAAGTCATACAAGTTCAGGAGGCAAGGAGAACTCCAAACAAGAAGAACCCAAACAGACCCACACCCAGACACATCATAATTAAAATGCCAAAAATTAAAGATAATAAGGGAATCTTAAAGGCAGCAAGAGAAAAGAAAACTGTTACCTACAAAGGAGTTCCCAAAATGCTGACATCTAATTGCTCAGCAGAAACTCTACAGGCCAAAAGGGAATGGAATGAAGTACTCAAGGTAATGGAAAGCAAGGAACTGAGACCAGGATTACTATATCCAGCAAGGCTAATATTCAAAATAGATGGTCAAATGAAGAGCTTCCCAGACAAAAAAAGGCTAAAGGAGTTTATCATCATCAAGTCAGCATTATAAGAAATGCTAAAGGGATTGCTCAGAAGAAGAAACAGAGAGAAAAACCTAGCCATACAGAATTAAAATGGCTATAAGTAAATTCCTCTCAATAATAACCCTAAATGTAAACCGATTAAATGCTTCAATCAAAAGCATAGGGTAACTGAATAGATACAAAAACATGACCCAACTATATGCTGTCTACAAGAGACCCACCTCAAAACAAAAGACACACACAGGTTGAAAGTGAGGGGATGAAAAAAATTTTCCATGCAATGGAAAAGAAAAAAAGCTGGAGTAGCAACACTCTTATCTGACAAAACAGACTTTCAAATGAAGGCCATCACAAGAGACAACAAAGGTCACTACGTAATCTTAAAGGAATAGATCCAACAAAGGGATATAACCCTGGTAAACACATATGAACCTTAGGTGCATCTAAATATCTTTTTAAAAATTCTAGAGGACTAATGGAGAGATTGACAACAATACAGTAGTAGTAGAGGACTTTGACACCCCTCTGACTTCAATGGACAGATCTTCCAGACAAAAACTTAACAACAAAACAGGCTCTAAAGGACATCTATCAGATGGATCTAATAGACGTTTATATAACATTTCACCCCAATGCAGCAGAATATACATTTTTCTCAAATGCACATGGATCATTCACAAAGATAGACCACATATTAGGACACAAAACAAGTCTCTACAAGTTCAAGAAGATTGAAATCACATCAAGCATCTTTTCATATCACAATGGAATGAAATTAGAAATCAACTACAGTAAAAACACTTCTAAACATTCAAACACATGGAGGCTAAATAGCATGTTATTAACCTTTTGCACTTGGATGTCGAGTGTGACTCCATACGGTTAGCATTAGAATAAAGGAATTGAGAAAAAAGCAAGTGAGTGCAAAGGGTTAAACAATGAATGGGTTACCAACAAGATCAAGAAAGAAATTTAAAAAAAAAACTTCCTGGAAACAAATAAAAACGAACACACAACAACCCCAAATCTCTGGGACACAGCAAAAACAGTCATGAGAGGGAAGTTCATAGCACTACAGGCATACCTCAAAAAGCAAGAAAAATCAGCAATAAACTACTTAACCCTACAACTTAAAGAACTAGAAAGAGAAAAAAATGTAAAGGCCAGAGTAAGTAGAAGGAAAGAAATAATAAAGATCAGAGCAGAAATAAATAACATAGAGACTAAAAAACATTACAAAAAATCAATGAAACCAAGAGCTGGTTCTTAGAAAAGATAAACAAAATTGATAAACCATTAGCCAGATTCATCAAGAAATAAAGGGAGAGGACCCAAATAAATAAAATCAGAAATGAAAGTGGAGAACCACAGACACCACAGAAATACAAAAGATTGTAAGAACAACTATGTGACAACAAGCTAGAAAATTCCTAGAAAAATGCAATCTCCCAAAACTGAATCTGGAAGAATAAAAAAACCTGAATAGGCCAATAACAGCAGGCGAAATAGAAGCAGTAATTAAAAAAACACACAAAACTCTCATCAAACAAAAGCCCAGGTCCAGACGGCTTCACAGGGGAGTTGTTCCAAACACTCAAAGAAGAACTATCACCTATACTGTTCTAACTATTTCAGAAAATCCAAGAGGAAGGAACACTTCCAAACTCTTTTTATGAGGCCAGCATTATCTTAATTCCAAAACTAGATACAGACACTACAAAGAAAGTGAATTGCAGGCAAATATCCCTGATGAATATAGATGCTAAATCCTCAAAAAAAAAAAAAAAAATTAGCAAATCACACCCAGCAATATATTAAAACTAAAGTCAGTGCACAAAATTTGTGCACAGGAGCAGGGTCCCCTCAGCCCAGCCTGCACCCTCTCCAATCTGGGACATCTCTCTCACAATCTGGGACAGCTGGCTCCTAACTGCTCACTTGCCTGCCTGCCTGGTTGCCCCCATTTGCCCTCCCTTTGCCAGCCTGGTCACCCCAACTCCCCCCCACCCCCCGCCGACCTGGTCGCACTCAACTGCCCCCCCTCCTGCCAGCCTGGTTGCCCCTAACTACATCCCACCCCCCACCAACCTGGTTGCCCCTTACTGCCCCCCCCACTGGCCTGGTAGCTCCCAACTGCCCCACCCTGCCAGCCTGGTTGCCCCTAACTGCCCCCCACCAGCCTAGTTGCCACCAACTGCCCCCCTACCAGCCTGTTCACCCCTCACTGCCCCCCCCCCCCCCCCCGCCGACCTGGTCACCCCACACAGCCTCCTGTTAAGTCATTTGGTCATCCCTTACTAACCCTCCTGCTGGCCTGGTTGCCCCATGTAGCCTGCTGTTAAGTCATTTGGTCATCCCTCACTAACCCCCCTGCTGGCCTGGTTGCCCCATGCAGCCTGCTGTTCAGTTGTTTGGTCACCCCTCACTAACCCCCTGCTGTCCTTGTCACCCCCACGCAGCCTGCTGTTTGGTTGTTACTATGAGGACACCCTGACCAATTTGCATATTACCCTTTTATTAGTATAAAAGATCATACACCATGATCAAGTGGGATTTATTCCAGGGATGCAAATCAATAATTGTGATACATCACATAAGCAAATTGAAAAACAAAAGTCATATGATCATATCAATAGATGCAGAAAAAGCATTCAACAAAATCCAACACCCATTTTTGATAAAAATTCTCAGCAAAGTTGGAATAGAGGGAGCATATCTCAACATGATAAAGGCCATACATGACAAACCTACACCAACATCATACTCAATGGGCAAAAACTAAAACTATATCACCTAAGAACAGGAAGAAGACAGGGATACCCACTTTGACCACTCCTGTTCGACATTATACTGGAAGTGCTAGCCATAGTGATCAGATAAGAAGAAGAAATAAAAGGCATCCAAATTGGAAAAGAAGAAGTAAAACTGTCCTTATTTCCAGATGACATGATATTGTACATAGAAAACCCCAAAAACTCCATCAAAAAACTACTAGACTTAATAGATGAATTTGCCAATGTAGCAGGACACAAAATTAACACCCAGAAGTCTATGGCCTTTCTATACACCAATAATGAACTCACAGAAAGAGAAACTAAAAAAAGCAATCGCATTTTACCATTGCAACAAAAAAATAAGATACCTAGGAATAAAATTAGCCAAGAAGATAAAGGACCTGTACTCAGAAAACTACAGGACGTTGAACAAACAGATAGAGAAAGACATTGTCAAATGGAAGAACATATCATGTTTATGGATTGGTAGAATCAATATCATTAAAATGTCCATGCTTCCCAAAGCAATCTAAAGATTCAATGCAATCCTCATTAAGATACCAATGGAATAGTTCACAGACCTAGAACAAACTCTCCAAAAATTCATATGGAATTTAAAAAAGACCCCGAATAGCTGCAGCATTCCTGAGAAAGTAGAACAAAGTTGGAAGGATCACAATACCAGATATCAAGCTACACTACAAAGCCACTGTTCTCAAATCTGCCTGGTATTGGCAGAAGAACAGACATATAGACCAATGGAATAAAGCAAAGAAACCAGAAATAGACCCAAGCCATTATACTCAATTAATATTTAACAAAGGCAGCAAAAGCATACAATGGAGTCAAGATAGTCTCTTCAATTAATGGCAATGGGAAAATTGGACAGATACACACAAAAACATGAAACTAGAGCAGCAACTTACACTATACACAAAAATAAACTCAAAATAGATAAAGGACTTAAACATAATACAGAGCCATAAAAATCTTAGAAGAAGCCATAGGCAGCAAAATAGCAGACGTAGGTTGTAGCAATATCTTTACTGATACAGTTCCTAGGACAATGGAAACTAAGGAGAAAATAAACAAATGGGACTACATCAAAATAAAAAAACTTCTGCACAGCAAAAGAAACCATCAACAAAACAACAAGAAAGCCCACTGCATGGGAGAACATATTTGGCAATGTTATCTTCGATAAGGGTTTAATCTCTAAAATTTACAGGGAACTCATACAACTTAACAAAAGGAAAATAAGTAATCCAATCAAAAATGGGCAAAGGACCTAAGTAGACACTTTTTAAAAGAAGACATAAATAAGGCCAAGAGATGTATGAAAACATGTTCAAAGTCACTAATCATCCAACAGATGCAAATCAAAACAACAATGAGGTACCACCTCACACCGGTTAAAATAGCTATCATTAACAAATAGACAAATGACAAGTGCTGGCGAGGATGTGGAGAAAAAGAAACCCTCCTTCAATGCTGGTGGGAGTGCAGACCGGTGCAGTCACTGTGGAAAACAGTATGAAGTTTCCTCAAAAAATTAAAATGAAACTGCCATTTGACCCAGTAACACCGCTACTAGGAATATATCCCAAGAAAACAGAAACACCAATCTGAAAGAATATATGTACCCCTATGTTCATAGCAGCACAATTTAAAATAGCTAAGATTTGGAAACAGCCTAAATGCTCATCAGCAGGTGAGTGGATTAGAAAACAATGGTACATCTATACAATGGAATACTAAGCTGCTATAAAAAGAAAGGAATTCTTACCATTTGCAGCAGCATGGATGGACCTGGAGAGCATTATGTTAAGTGAAATAAGCCAGGCAATTATGGTGTAACTTGGTGGTCTAGTTTCATTTTTTGCATGTATCTGTCCAATTTTCCTAACACCATTTATTGAAGAGACTTTCTTGACTCCATTGTATGTTCATGCCTCCTTTGTCAAATATTAATTGGGCATAGTAGTTTGGGCTGATTTCTGGGTTCTCTAGTCTATTCCATTGTTCTATATGTCTGTTCTTCTGCCATTACCAGGCAGTTTTGAGAATAGTGGCTTTGTAATACAGCTTGATATCTGGTATTGAGATCCCTCCTACATTGCCCTTCTTTCTCGGGATTGCTGCAGCTATTCGGGACTTTTTTATTCCAGATGAATTTTTGGAAAGTTCATTCTAGGTCTGTGAAATATGCCATTGGTATTTTAATAGGGATTGCGTCGAATCTATAGATTGCTTTGGGTAGTATGGACATTTTAATGATGTTGATTCTACCAATCCATGAGCACGGTATGCTCTTTCATCTATTTATGTCTTCCTCTATCTCTTTTTTCTCTGTCCTGTAGTTTTCCACATATAGGTCTTTTACCTCCTTAGTTAAGTTTATTCCTAGGTATCTTAATTTTTTGTGTGCAATGGTAAGTGGGATTGCTTTTTCAGTCTCTCTTTCTGTAAGTTCACTATTGGTGTATAGAAATGCCAAAGATTTCTTGGTGTTAATTTTGTATCCTGCTACATTGCCAAATTCATTTATTAAGTCTAATAGGTTTTTGATGGAATCTTCCAGGTTTTTTATGTACAATATCATGTCATCTGCAAATAAGGACAGTTTTACTTCTTCTTTTCCAATTTGGATGCCTTTTATTTCTTCTTCATGTCTAATTACAATGGCTAATACTTCCAGTACTATGTCGAACAGGAGTGGTGAAAGTGGGCATCCCTGTCTTTTTCCTATTCTTAGGGGAAATGGTTTTAGTTTTTACCCATTGAGTATGATGTTGGTTCTGGGTTTGTCAGGTTTAATTGCCAACATTTACAGGGAACTCATACAACTTAACAAAAGGAAGATAAATGATCCAATGAAAAAATGGGCAATGGACCTAAAAAGATACTTTTAGAAAGAAGACAGAAGGAAGTCCAAGAGACATATGAAAACATGCTCAAAGTCACTAATTATCCGAGAGATGCAATCAAAATGACAATAGGGTACTATCTCACACCTGTCGGAATGGCTATCATCAACAAATCAACAAATGACAAGTGCTGGCAAGGACGCAGAGAAAAAGGAACCCTTGTGCACTGCTGGTGGGAATGCAGACTGGTGCAGCCACTGTGGAGAACAGTATGGAGTTCCTTCAAAACTCTAAAAGTGGAACTTCCATTTGACCCAGTGATCCCACTCCTAGGAATATATCCCCAGAAACTAGAAACACGAATCAGAAAGGATATATGCACCCGTATGTACACAGCAGCACAATTTACAATATCTAAGATTTGAAAACAGCCTAAATACCCATCAGCAGATAAGTGGATTAAAAACTGTGGTACACCTACACAGTGGAATACTACGCAGCTGTAAAAAAAAAAAAAAAGTAACTCTTACAATTTGTAACAGCATTGATGGACCTGGAGAGCATCATGCTAAGTGAAAAAAGCCAATTGGACAAAGATAAATACCACACGATCTCAGTCATTTGTGGAATATAATGAACACTATAAACTTATGAACCAAAATAGAGCAATAGAGAAAAAATATTTTAATATGTAATAATAGTAATCCTGTTATTTGCAGATTTTTAATATTTCCTACAACTTTTGTGATATACTATGTTACGACAGTTTTGATATTATTATACTTAAAACCTTTTTCTTGAAATATTAATTTTTATTGTATGTAATATTATATTCAAGATCATTTTTTCTTGAATAATTTGTGTTTATTGCATGTAACATTTAAAATCATTTTTTGAGATATTAATGTTTATTGCATGCAACATTTTTATATTTAAAATCGTTTTTTTTAAAAGAAAATAAATTTTCACTTCTAAAAAAAATAAATAAATAAAACAAAGAAAACACCAAGTAATCAAAATATAGGATAAAAACTAAATCTAGAAGGGTTTCACAAAAATGTCAACTGTGGTTCCATATTTTCAAATGTGTCTTTATTATGTTTTACTATCAAAATATTTTTAACACTTATGATTTTGCTATTAATTTTTTTCCAACCTTTAAAGAAGCATATGCTTTTTCCAACCTGGAGCACCTATAAATTTCATAGAACCACACACTTCAATCAATGTTCAATGAGGAAAGTAGATAGATAGATAAGCCAAAAAGAGTTTTATATAAATTTGTATAACCTAACTGAATTCTTACCATTATTTTCTCACTCCTGGTGGTGGGGGTTGTGGGCTACAAGGGATATCCTTGAAATAAGTGAGCAGTTGAGGACACATCCAATGGGTTAGAGAGTGATCACTGACCAATTGATAATTAGCATGGGTAGTTACCACTACCTATATTTATTCTTTAAAAGTGTATTAAGAAAAGCATTGATAATTTGTCCACCTATACTTATGATGACCTTCTTGAAACTAGCAGCCAGGTCTTATATGTTCCCATTACCCATAGAGCCTAGCACAAAATGGGCACAATAGACACTCAATGTTGATTGAATATTCAAACCAGGCCCTTCTGTTCTTTATGGTTGCCATTCTGTTGAGTGCCATCATAAGCCCACTGGGCCTTAATATTTCTGCCACTTCCTCATCACTCTCCTCTATGGACACTGCCAACAATGATCTGACAATACTTGCCAGTGATTGGCAGTAGTAGCCAGTAGTCTGAAGAATGCCTATCTCCTAGGTGCCTGCCCAGCCTACTGCTTTCTTTAAAAGAGGCTTCCCAGCCCACAGCCTCTGTTGAAGTGAATCTTGAAAGCAAGCCGTGTTGTGTACCACACCACCGCCCAGGTCCTGTGACCCAGCTGAGAGACCTGGGAATGGGCACTCAAGAGATGGGCAGTTTATTGTCACCCTATTGGCCTCTTACTTGGCCTAGAGTAAAACACTGACCAAATAAATTTTTGTCTGAGAATTTGAATAGGAAGCCAACAATGAAGCAACTCAGGCATTGCTGTCAGAAAAAAATAATTGAAGGACAAGGAAAGAAGCCAACATGCAGAGTATTTGTTTACTCTATCAAGCCCATAAACTTATCATATCCAGTACCCTCTTTTTTTAGTTATTTCAGTCCTCTTGGAAATAGACTTCTGACAGGTTAACTCCACAAGTTTGTCAGACACATTAAGACTGTCTAAACCAGTGATGGCGAACCTATGACATGCTTGTCAACACTGACACACGTAGCCATTTCTGATGACACGCAGCCGCTGAGGTTTATTAAATACAATTATATATAACAATTATACATTTATGTTAAACTATAAATATCGTGAAATAATGTTTTTTCCTCAAAGTGACACACTACCCAAGTTATGCTGTTTTTTGGCGAAGTTTGACACACCAAGCTCAAAAGGTTGCCCATCACTGGTCTAAACCATGCTTAGATTCAATATGGTCCCTTACAGTGAGGGGGTGGTGGATAGATGTCAGCTTAATGACTCCACCAGAGAACTGGAAGTGTCAAAAAATAGGTGCACAGTCAAACACAATACAGTATATCTATCAATAAATTCAATATTAACACAGCCTCTCAAAATTTAGTATTTAAAAAGAATATGCCAATGATGCAATTCAAAGTAAAAGAGTTTAATATAGATCTATATGTTCAGTTTGAGCCCAAGTTTTTTGTTTTTAACTTTGTTTGGTTGGTTGGTTAGTTGGTTGGTTGGTTGACAGAGAAAGGAAGTGGGGGGAGAGAGAAATATCTATGTGAGAGAGAAACATTGGTCAATTGCCTCCCCTACACACCCTGACCACAGATGGAACCCTCGACCCTTGGGTCTACAGGACAACACTCCAACCAACTGAGCCACACCATCTAGGGCCCAAGTTTTTTAAACAACCATGTAATTACAAGTAGACATATATAAATCTTTATATACACAGAAAAAAAATACTGAAAAAATACCTAAATATTATAGTTAATAATTATCACCTAAGGATGAGATTATGAGTTATATTTCTTTACATTGTTCTATATTTTAAATCTTTCTTTGAAATATATTACTTGAATAATTAGAAAAATACAAATAGTTAAGGAACAAATATCCCCTAATCTTTTCTTCAAAATTCATTTAAGGAGCTTAAAATAGGAAAGCACTAGACATGAAGTATGTGTGTGACAGCATTCTTCTTACCATTTTAGAAGGAATTCTCCATTTGCTAATTTTCAGAGAGACTGAGTATTGCCAGCTAAATTTAATTGAGAATGATTTCTATTTTATGCATTTATGCTCTCATATTTATTACTGGAGGCCCGGAACACAAATTTGTGGGTATGATTGGAGTCCCTCGGCATAGCTAGTGATTGGAGCCAACCAGGGCCATCTTGCCCAGTCCCCATCGAGGCCAATGGGTCTGGCTGGCCGGGGAGGGACCACAGGAGGGCTCCAGGGTGTGTCCAGCCTTCTCGCCCAGTCTCATCAGAACCCAGAAGCAAGCTAATCTACTGGTCAGAGTGTCTGCCCACTGGTGGTCAGTGCACATCATAGCAAGTGGTCGAGCAGTCGACCGAACAGTCAACCAATGGGTTGGACACTTAGCATATTACGCTTTTATTATATAGGATTTCTCTCTTATTTTCTATCTCATTGTACTTTTCCTGCCATCTTAAATTAAATGTCCAGCTTATCAATTTTCTTCTTTTAATAGGGATTTAATATTATGCATTTGCTATTTAAGTACTTTAGCTACATCACATAAGTTTTGAAATGTTGTACTTTCCTTATTATTTAGTTACTAGAGGCCCGGTGCACGAAATTCATGCACGGGAGTGGGGGTGGTGTCACTCAGCCCAGCCTGCACACTCTCCAGTCTGGGAACCCTCTCACAATCCAGGACAGCTGGCTCCCAACTGCTCTCCTGCCTGACTTCCTTATTGCCCCCTAACCACTCCCCTGCCAACCTGATTGATGTCTAATTGCTCCCCTGCCAGCCTGTTTGCCCCCAACTTCCCTCCTTTGCCAGCCTGGTCACCCTTAACTGCCCTCCCCTGCAGGGTTGATCACCTCCAACTGCCCTCCCCTGCTGGCCATCTTGTGGTGGCCATCTTGTGTCCACATGGGGACAGGATCTTTGACCACATGGGGGCAACTATGTTGTGTGTTGGAGTGATGGCCAATCTGCATATTACTCTTTTATTAGATAGACTAGAGGCCTGGTGCATGGGTGGAGGCTAGCTGGTTTGCCCTGAAGGGTGTCCTGGATCAGGGTGGGGGTTCCCTTGGGGTGTGGGGAGGCCTGGGTGAAGGGCCTGTGGTGGTTTGCAGGCCAGCCACGCCCTCCGGCGACCCAAGCAGAGGCCCTGGTATCTGGAATTTATTTTCCTTCTACAATTGAAACTTTGTATCCTGAAGTGGAGCCAAGCCTCCTGCTCCCTCCGTGGATGGCAGCCATTTCTGTTTGGATTTGTTTACCTTCTATAATTGAAATTTTGTAGCCTTGAGTGGAGGCTTAAGCCAGCCAGGGCAGGGGAAAGCTTGGCTTCTTTTATCACCTTGAAAACCCAAGCCTCCCTCCTACTTTCTTTGTGGCTGTAGCCATCTTGGTTGGGTTAATTTGCATACTCACTCTGATTGGCTGGTGGGCGTGGCTTGTGGGTGTAGCAGAGATAGGGTCAATTTGCATATTACTCTTTTATTAGGTAAGATAAATACTTTCAAGTTTTCTTTAGGACTTAAGAGTTTTTAATATGCTTTAAAATTCTCAAATATATGCATTAGTGTAATTTTTAAAATTGATTTCTAACTAAATTGTATTGTGATTGTAGATTGTGGCCTATATGATTCTGATACTTTTAACATTTTATTTTACTTATTTTAAATTTTATCTTAATGTTTAAAGCATTACAAATAGTAGTATATGTCTCCCTTTTTTCCCCATTGACCTCCTTCTGGCCTCTCCTGCCCGCCCCCCTGCACATGCCCTCACCTCCCCCCCACCACTGTCTTTCGTCCATTGGTTATGCTTATATGCATGCATATAAGTTTTTCGGTTGATCTTTTACCCCCTGCCCAACCATCCCCTGCCTTCCCGCTATAGTTTGACAGTCTGATGCTTCATTGCCTCTGTATCTATTTTTGTTCATCAGTTTATAATGTTCTTTATATTCCACAAATGACTGAGATCATGTGGTATTTATCTTTTACTGATTGGCTTATTTCACTTAGCATAATGCTCTCCAGTTCCATCCATGCTGTTGCAAATGGTAAGAATTCCTTCTTTTTTGCTGCAGCATAGTATTCCATTGTGTACTAGAACATGTACCACAGTTTTCTAATCCACTCATCTGCTGATGGGCATTTAAGGTTGTTTCCAAATCTGGGCTATTGTAAATTGTGCTGCTATGAACATAGGGGTGCATATATCCTTTCAGATTGGTTTCTGTTTTTTGGGGGATATATTCCTAGAAGTGGGTCAAATGGCAATTCCACTTTAATGTTTTGAGGAAACTACATACTGTTTTCCACAGTGGCTTCACCGATCTGCACTCCCACTAGCAGTGAAGGAAGGTCCCTTTTTCTCCACATTCTCACCATCACTTCATTTGTTGATTTGTTAATGATAGCCATTCTGACAGGTGTGAAATGGTACCTCATTGTCATTTTGATTTACATCTCTTGGATGATTAGTGACTTCGTGCATTCTATCTAATAAAAGAGTAATATGCAAAGTAACCATCACTCCACCACACCCATAAGCCATGCCCACAAGCCAATCAGGAGCGAATATGCAAATAAACCCAACCAAGGTGGTTATGGCCACAGAGAGCAGGAGGGAGGCTTGGGTTACCCAGGCAATGGAGGAAGCCAAGCTTTCCACCTGCCCTTGCCAGGCTAGACCTCCACTCAAACTTCTATCAAAGTTTCAATGATAGAAGATACATAAATCCAAACAGAAATGGTGGCAGCCACGGAGCTGGAAAAAGCAGGAGGCTAGGGTTGCCCCCAGCGATGGAGGAAGCCAAGCTTTCGGCACACCCTGGCCTGCCCAGGCCTCCGCTTAAGGCTACAAAGTTTCAATTATAAGATACATCAATCCCAACAGAAATGGTTGCCACCACTGAGCAAGCAGAAGGCTTGGATCCACTCCAGGCTACACTGTTTCAATTGTAGAAGATAAATAAACCCCAGATACCAGGGCCTCGGCTTGGGTCGCCGGGGGGCATGGGCAGCCTGCAAACCACCACAGGCCCCTCGCCCAGGCCACCCCACACCCCAAGGCAACCCCCACCCTGATCCGGGACATCATTCAGGGCAAACCAGCCAGCCTCCACCCGTGCACCAGGCCTCTATCCTACCTAATAAAAGAGTAATATGCAGATTGACCATCACTCCAACACACAAGATGGATTCCCACATGTGGACACAAGATGGCCATCTGGGGAGGGCAGTTGTGAGGGACCAGGCCTGCAAGGGAGGGCTGTTGGGGGTGATCAAGCCTGCAGGGGAGGCAGTTAGGGGTGACCAAGTTGGCAGAGGAGAGAAGTTAGGGGGGACCCAGGCATGCAGAGAAGGGCAGTTGGGAGGGACCCAGGCCTGCAGGGGAGAGCAGTTGGGGGGGAACAGGTCTGCAGGGGAGGGCAGTTAGGGGCTAACAGGCTGGCAGGGGAGCAGTTAGGCATCAATCAAGCTGGCAGGGGAGTAGTTAGGGGAGTGATCTGGCTGGCAGGCAGAAGCGATTAGGGGCAATCAGACAGGCAGGCAGATGAGCAGTTGGGAGCCAGCAGTCCTGGATTGGAGAGGTTGCAGGCTGGGCTGAGGGACAACCCCCCCCCTCCCTGTGCATGAATTTCACTCACCGGGCCTCTAGTGTTTTCATATGTCTCTTGGCTTTATGTATGCGCTCTTTTGAAAAGTGTCTATTTAAGTCTTTTGCCCATTTTTTTATTGGATTGCTTATCTTCCTTTTGTTAAGTTGTGTGAGTTCCCTGTAAATTTTAGAGATTAAACCCTTATCCAAGATAACATTGCCAAATATGTTCTCCCATGCAGTGGGCTTTCTTGTTGTTTGGTTAATGGTTTATTTTGCTGTGCAACTTTTAATTTTGATGTAGTCCCATTTGTTTATTTTCTCCTTAGTTTCCATTGTCCTGGGAGCTATATCAGTAAAGATATTGCTATGACATATGTCTACTATTTTGCTGCCTATGGCTTCTTCTAAGATTTTTTATGGTTTCCTGTCTTATGTTTAAGTCCTTTATACACTTTGAGTTTATTTTTGTGTATGACGTAAGTTGGTGTTCTAGTTTCATTTTTTTGCATGTGTCTGTCCAATTTTTCTAACACCATTTATTTAAGAGACTTTCTTACTCCATTGTATGCTCTTGCTGCCTTTGTGAAATATTAATTGAACATAATGTCTTGTGTCAATTTCTGGGTTCTCTGTTCTGTTCCACTGGTCTATATGTCTGTTCTTATGCCAGTACCAGGCAGATTTGAGAACAGTGGCTTTGTAGTATAGCTTGATATCTGGTATTGTGACCACTCCAACTTTGTTCTTTCTCAGGATTGCTGTGGCTATTCGGGGTCTTTTTTTATTCCATATGAATTTTTGGAGAGTTTGTTCTAGGTCTTTTAATTATGCCATTTGTATTTTAATGGGGATTGCATTGAATTTATAGGTTGCTTTAGTAGTATGCACATTTTAATGATGTTGATTCTACCAATCCATGAACATGGTATATTCTTCCATTTGCTCATGCCTTCCTCTATCTCTTTTTTCCGTGTCCTGAAATTTTCTGAGTACAGGTCCTTGATCTCCTCGATTAAACTTATTCCTAGGTATTTTAATTTTTTTTGCAATCGTAATTGGTATTGTTTCTTTTAGGTTCTTCTGTGAGTTCATTATTGGTGTGTAGAAAAGCCATAGACTTCTGGGTGCTAATTTTGTATCATGCCACATTTCAAACTCATTTATTAAGTCTAGTAGTTTTTTGATGGAGCCTTAGGGGTTTTCTATAAAATATCATGTCATTTGTGAATAAGGACAGTTTTACTTCTTCTTTTCAAATTTGGATGCCTTTTATTTCTTCTTGTCTGATCACTGTGGCTAGCACTTCCAGTACTATGATGAACAGGAGTGGTGAGAGTGGGCATCCCTGTCTTGTTCCTGTTCTTAGGGGAAATGGTTTTATTTTTTGCCCATTGAATAGGATTTTGGCTGTGGGTTTGTCATATAAGGCTTTTATTATGTTGAGGTATGATCCTTCTATTTCCATCTTGCTAAGAGATTTTATCAAGAAAGGGTGTTGGATTTTCTTAAATGCTTTTTCTGCATCAATGGATATGATTATATGGTTTTTATCTCTCTGTTTCTGTGCTGTGTCACATTTATTGATTTGTGGATATTGTACCATCCTTGCATCCCAGGAATAAATCCCACTTGGTCATGGTGTATGATCTTTCTAACTTAATTCTGGATTTGATTTGCTAGAATTTTGTTGAGAATTTTTGCATCTATGTTTATTAGAGATATTGGCCTGTAATTCTCTTTCTTTGTATTGTCATTATCTGGTTTTGGGATTAGGGTAATGCTGGATTTGTATTAAGAGCTTGGAAATGTTCCTTCCTCTAGAATTTTTTGGAATAGTCTGAGGAAGGTAAGTTTTATTTCTTCTTTGAATGTTTGATAAAACTCTGCTGTGAAGCCATCTGGTCCAGGGCTTTTGTTTATTGGGAGGTTTTTGTTTGTTTGTTTGTTTTTTATTACTGCTTTAATTTTCTCCAAAATATTGGCCTATTCAAATTTTTTTATTCCTCCCGGTTGAATTTTGCAAGGTTGCATTTTTCTAAGAATATGCCCATTTCTTCTAGGTTGACTAGTTTGTTGGAATAGAGTTGCTCATTGTATTTTTTTATGATTCTTCATATTTCTGTAGGGTCTGTTGTTATTACACCTCTTTCATTTCTGAATTTATTTATTTGGGTCCTCTCTCTTTGCTTCTTGGTGAGCCTGTCTAGAGGTTCATCAATCTTGTTTATCCATTCAAAGAACCAGCTCTTGGTTTCATTGATCTTTTGCATTTTTTTGGTCTCTATGACATTTTTTTCCCCTCTGATCTTAATTATTTCCTTCCTTCTGCTCACTCTTGGCTTTTCTTGTTGCTCTCTTTCTAATTCTTCAAGTTGCAGAGTTTGATGGTTTATTACCAGTTTTTCTTGTTTTTTTTGAGGTAGGCCTGTAATGCTATGAATTTCCTTCTCAACTGACTTCACTGTGGCCCAAAGATTTTGGATTGTTGTGTTTTCATTACCATTTGTTTCCAGAATGTTTTTTATTTTTTCTTTGATCTCTTTGTTAATCTACTCATTGTTTAATATAATATTATTCAGCCTGCAAGTGTTTGAATTTTGGGGATTGTTTTTATTGTAGTTGATTTCTAATTTTATGCCATTGTGATCTGAGAAGATGCTTGATATGATTTCAATCTTCTTGAATTTGAAGAAACTTTGCCTGTGTACCAATATGTGGTCTATCTTTGAAAATGTCCCATGTGAGCTTGAGAAGAATGTATATTCTGTAGTTTTGCCATGGAATGTTCAAGAGATGTTGATTAAGTCCATCTGATCTAGTGAGTCATTTAGGATTGCTATTTCTTTGCTAATTTTTTGTTTAGAGGATTTATCCAGAGATGTTAACAGGCTATTAAAGTCTCCTATATGATAGTATTGCTGTCAATCTCTCCCCTGATGTCTTCCAGAAATGTTTTTCTTTTTATGTATTTGGGTGCTCCTGCTATTGGGTGCATATATGTTTACCAGAGTTATATCCTCTTGTATCAATCCCTTTAGAATTATGAAGTGGCCTTCCTGACTCTTGTTATGGTCTTGACTTGAGGTCTATTTTGTCAAATATAAGTATTACTACCCCAGCTTTTTTTTTTTTTTTTCATTTCCATTTGCTTGGTAGATATGTTTCCATGCCTTCACTTTCAGTTTGTGTGAGTCTCTTGTTCTGAGGTGGGTCTTCAGTAGACAGCATATATACGGTCATGTTTTCTTATTCATTCAGTCACTCGATATATTTTGAAGGGAGCATTTAATCCATTTACGTTTAACGTTATTATTGATAGGTACTTGTTTGTAGCCATTTCTGTACTTTATGCCTGTGTTCCTTCCTCTCTTTCTATTTCTTCTTTTTACAGCATTTCCTTCAGCATTTCTTGCATCGCTGGCTTGGTAGTGATAAACTCCATTAACATTTTTTTTTTGTCTGTGAAGCTCCTGATTTCCCTTTCAATTTTGATTGATAGTCTTGCTGGATAGAGTATTCTTGGATTCAGTCCTTTGCTTTGCATCACTTTGTATACTTCATTCCATCCCCTTTTAGCTTGGTGTGTTTCTGTGGAGTAATCATTTGATAATCTGATGGGGGATCCTTTGTAGGTAACTCTCTGTATCTCTCTTGCAGTCTTTAAGATTCTCTCTTTGTCATTAACATTTGCCATTGTAATTATGATGTGTCTTGTTGTGGGTCTTTTGGGGTTCATCCTGCTTGAGACTCTTCGTACTTGTGTGAATTTTTTCTTCCCCATATCAGAGAAATTTTCTGTCATTATTTCTTCAAATGGATTTTCTAATTTTTGCTGCTCTTCTGGTCCTTCTGGAACCCCTATTATATGTTGTTACTTCATGTCATGTTGTCCCAAAGCTCCCTTAGGCTGTTCTCCTGCTTTTATTTTTTTCCCCCAGATGGTGTTCAGATGGGGCTTGTTTCTCTACCTTATCCTCTAACTCATTAATTCAGTCCTCTGCTTCTTCTAGTCTACTGTTGAAGCGTCCCATTGCATTTTAGATTGTAGCTATATCACCTTTGATTTCTTTCTGATTTTTTTCGTTTTAATTTCTTTATCGTTTGAGGTATTACATATTTGTCCTCATCCCCCATTACCTTCCCAACCCAACCTCCCACACTCATGCCTTCACCTCCCTGTTGTCTTTGTCCCCTGGTTAGGCTTATATGCATGCATACAAGTCCTTTGGTTGATCTCTCCCCCTTACCCCCACCCTCCCCTACCTTCCCTCTGAGGTTTGACAGTTTGATCTATGCTTCCCTGTCTCTGAATCTGCTTTTGTTCATCAGTTTGTGTTGTTCATTATTTCCCATAGATGAGTGAGATCATGTGATATTTATCTTTCTTGGACTGGCTTATTTCACTTAGCATAATACTCTCCAGATCCATAAATGTTGTTGCAAATGGTAGGAATTCCTTCTTTTTAAGTGTAGCATAGTATTCCATTGTGTAGATGTACCATAGTATTTTAATCCACTCATCTGATGATGGGCACTTGGGCTGTTGCCAAATCTTAGCTATGGTAAATTGTGCTGCTATGAGTATAGGGATGCATATATCCTTTCTGGTTGATGTTTCTAGCTTCTTGGGATATATTCTTTCTGGTTGATGTTTCCTGTTCATATATCCTTTCTGGTTGATGTTTCTAGCTTCTTGGGATATATAGAAGTGGTATTACTGGGTCAAATGAGAGTTCCATTTTTAGTTTTTGAGGAAACTCCATACTGTTCTCCAAAGTGTCTGCAACAATCTGCATTCCCACCAGCAGTGCACGAGGGTTCCATTTTCTCTGCATTCTCATCAACATTTGTCGTTTATTTATTTGTTGATGATAGCCATTCTGACAGGTGTGAGATGGTACTGCATTGTCATTTTGATTTGCATCTCTGGGATAATTAGCGATTTTGAGCATGTTTTCATGTCTCTTGGGCTTCCTTCTGTCTTCTTTCGAAAAGTTTCTATTTAGGTCTATTGCCCATTTCTAGATTGGATCATTTATCTTACTTTTGGTAAGTTGTATGAGTTCCCTGTAAATGTTGGAGATTAAACCCTTATCAGTGATCATGTTGGCAAATATGTTCTCCCATGTAGTGGTCTTTCTTGTTGTTTTGTTGATGGTTTCTTTTGTTGTGCAAAAGTTTTTTATTTTGATGTAGTCCCATTTGTTTATTTTCTCTTTAGTTTCCATTGCCCTAGGAGCAGTATCAGTGAAGAAGTTCCTTTGGCATATTTCTGAGATTTCTCTGCCTATGGATTCCTCTAGTATTTTTATGGTTTCCTGTCTTTTGTTTAAGTCCTTAATCCATTTTGAGTTTATTTTTGTGTATAGTGTAAGTTGGTGGTCTAGTTTCATTTTTTTTTTGCATGTATCTGTCCAATTTTCCAACACCATTTATTGAAGCAACTGTTTTGACTCCATTGTATGTTCATGCCTCCTTTGTCAAATATTAATTGGGCATAGTGGTTTGGGTCGATTTCTGGGTTCTCTAGTCTATTCCATTGATCTATATGTCTGTTCTTGTGCCAGTACCAGGCTGTTTTGAGAACAGTGGTGTGAATACCCCACGTTGGGCTGCCAGTTGCGAGTGTCCCTCCAATGTCCCACGTGGTTCAGAGTTCAGGTTCAGGGTTTGGGCTCTGGAGGAGCCCGCACACAAATGAAAGGGACTAGACAAGAAAATATTAGTTTGAGAATTGGGGGCAAGGTGGGAGCCCAGCTCAAGAAGAATGACTCCACTTTGCTCTTGCCTTGCCATCCTTCTTATTCAGGTCTTGGTTACATCCATTGCCCTTAAGCAGGCAATTCCAATAATAGCTCAATGATATCCCATCAGCAAGGATTTACATAAGACTAAAAGGTGGAAGTTGCTTCAGCTACCATTGTCTCCACTAAACAGTGGGTGCATAGCTCTGACCTTTCAGAGCTTCAAGGTTGACCAGCCCTCCAGACTCCTTGTCCACCTTTTTCTGCTAGTGAAGGCAATGGGCAGCTTCCAATACAGTGGCTTCGTAATACAGCTTGATATCTGTTATTGAGATTCCACCTACTTTGTTCTTCTTTCTCAGGATTGCTGCAGCTATTCGGGTCTTTTTTTATTCCAGATGAATTTTTGGAGAGTTCGTTCTAGGTCTGTGAAATATGCTGTTGGTATTTTAATGGGGATTGCATTGAATCTGTAGATTGCTTTGGGTAGTATGGACATTTTGATGATGTTGATTCTGCCAATCCATGAACATGGTATGTTCTTCCATCTGTTTATATCTTCCTCTATCTCTTTTTTCAGTGTCCTGTAGTTTTTTGCATATAGGTCTTTTACCCCTTTAGTTAAGCTTATTCCTAGGTATCTTAATTTTTTGGTACAATGGTAAATGGGATTGCTTTTTTAATCTCTCTTTCTGTAAGTTCACTATTGGTGTATAGAAATGACATAGATTTCTTGGCATGAATTTTGGATACCGGTACCTTGCTGAATTCATTTATTAAGTCTAATAAATTTTTCATGGAGTCTTTAGGGTTTTCTATGTACAGTATTGTGTCATCTGCGAATAAGGACAGTTTTACTTCTTTTCCAATTTGGATGCCTTTCCTTTCTTCTTCTTGTCTGATAGTAATGGCTAGTACTTCCAGTACCTTGTGGAACAGGAGTGGTGAGAGTGAGCATCCCTGTCTTGTACCTGTTCTTAGGGGAAATGGTTTTTGTTTTTGTCCATTGAGTGTGATGCTGGCTGTGGGTTTGTCATATATGGCTTTTATGATGTTGAGGTATGATCCTTCTATTCCCACCTTGCTGAGAGTTTTTGTCAAGAAAGGGTGTTGGTTTTTTCAAATGCTTTTTCTGCATCAATTGATATGACTATGTAATTTTTCTCCCTCAATTTGTTTGTATGATGTATCGCATTTATAGATTTGCAGATATTGTACCATCCTTGCATCCCTGGAGTAAATACTGCTTGGTCATGGTGTATGATCTTTCTGATGTACTGCTGGATCTGATTTGCTAGAATTTTGTTGAGGATTTTGGCATCTATGTTCATGAGGGATATTGGCCTATAATTCTCTTTCATTGTATTGTCTTTCCCTGGCTTTGGTATTACAGTGATGCTGGCTTCATAGAATGAGCTTGGAAGTGTTCCTTCGTCTTGAATTTTTTGGAATAGTCTGAGGAGGATAGGTTTTAGTTCTTCCTTGAATGGTTGGTATAACTCTCCTGTGAAGCTGTCTGGCCCCGGTCTTTTGTTTGCTGGAAGCTTTTTGATGACTACTTCAATTTCTTTCATAGTTCTTGGCCTATTGAGATTTTTAGAATCTTCCTGATTGAGTTTTGGAAGGTTATATTTTTCTAGGAATATGTCCATTTCCTCTAGGTTGTCTAGTTTGTTGGAATAGAGTTGTTCATACTATTTTTTAACAATCCTTTGTATTTCTGTGGGGTCTGTTATTATTTCTCCTCCATCATTTCTGATTTTGTTTATTTGGGTCCTCTCTTTTTGCTTCTTGGTGAGCCTGGCTAGAGGTTCATCAATCTTGTTTATCCTTTCAAAGAACCAGCTCTTGGTTTCATTGATCTTTTGTATTGTTTTTTTTGTTCTTTATGTCATTTATTTCTGCTCTAATCTTTATCATCTCCTTCCTATGCTCACTCTGGGCTTTTTTTGTTGCTCTCTTTCTAATTCTTTGAGTTGTAACATTAGATGATTTACTACCATTTTTTCTTGTTTTTTGAGGTAGGCCTGTAGAGTTATAAACTTCCCTCTCAGGACTGCTTTCATTGTGTCCTATAGGTTTTGGATTGTTGTTTTTTTATTGTCATTAGTCTCCAGGATGTTTTTAATTTCTTCTTTGATCTCATTGGTAACCCAATCAATATTTAGTAACATGCTTTTCAGCTTCCACGTGTTTGAGTGTTTTGGACTGTTTTTATTGTAGTTTATTTTTAATATTATGCCATTTGGTCTGAGAAGATGCTTGGTATGATTTCAGTCTTCTTGAATTTGTGGATACTTTGCATGTGGTCTATTTTTGAAATGTCCCATGTGCACTTGAGAAGAACGTATATTCCGTAGCTATAGGGTGAAATGTTCTGAAGATGTCAATTAAGTCCATCTGATCTAGTGAGTCATATAGGATTTCTGTTTCTTTGCTGATTTTTTTGTCCAGAGTATTTATCCAGTGATTTCAGTGGTGTTTAAAGTACCCTACTATTATTGTATTGTTGTCGATCTCTCTCTTGATATCTTCTAGGAGATTTTTTGTGTATTTGGGTGCTCCTTCATTGGGTGCATATATGTTTACCAGGGTTATGTCCTCTTGTTGTATCGATCCCTTTAGTATAATGAAGTGGCCTTCCTTATCTCTTGTTATGGCCTTCACTTTGAGGTCTATTTTGTCAAATGTAACTATTGCTACCCCATCATTTTTTTCATTTCCATTTCCCTGAAAGATATTTTTCCATACCTTCACTTTCAGTCTGTGTGAGTCCCTCTCCTGAAGTGGGTCTCTTGTAAACAGCTTATATATGGCTCATCAGCCACTCAATGTCTTTTCATTGGAACATTTAGTCCATTTACATTTAAAGTTATTATTGAAAAGTACTTGTTTGTAGCCATTTTTATTTTTTGAGGCTGTGTTCCTTCTTACCTTTTTGTTTCCTCTTTTTATAGCATTCCCTTTAGCATTTCCTGCATTGCTGGCTTGGTAGTGATAAATTCCCTTAGCCTTTTTTTGTCTGGAATCTCCTGATTTCCCCTTCAATTTTGATTGATAGTCTTGCTGGATAGAGTATTCTTGGATTCAGTCCCTTGCTTTGCATCACTTTGTATACTTCATTCCATTTTCTTTTAGCTTAGTGTGTTTCTGTCGAGAAATCATTTGATAATCTGATGGGGGATCCTTTGTCGCTAACTCTTTGTCTCTCTCTTGCAGCCTTTAAGATTCTTTCTTTGTCAATAACATTTGCCATTGTAATTATGGCATGTCTTGGTGTAGATCTTTTGGGATTCATCTTGCTTTGGACTCTCTGTACTTGTGTAACTTTTTTCTTCCCCATATCAGAGAAGTTTTCTTTCATTATTTCTTCAAATAAATTTTCTAATTTTTGTTGCTCTTTTTGTCCTTCTGGCAGCCCTATTATATGTATGTTATTTCATTTTGCATTGTTCCAAAACTCCCTTAGGCTCTCCTTCTGTTTTTTAATTTTTTTCTCTAGTTGCTGTTCAGATTGGGCTTGTTTCTGTACTTTATCTTCTAACTCACTAATTTGGTCCTCTTATTCTAGTCTACTGTTGAAACCTTCCATGGTGTTTTTGATTGTAGCTATATAATTTTTCATTTCTTCCTGATTTTTGCATAGGTTCTTGATTTTCTCATCCATCCGGTGTATGAACTGTATGACTGTATGACTGTTACTATGAATTCTTTTTCTGTCATGTTGCATGCTTCCATTTCACTTATTTCCTTTCTTGGCGATTCCTTTTTTTCTTTCCTCTGGGGATTATTTCATTGTCTCCCCATTCTGACTATCACCAGAAGGTTCAAATGTCGATTTGCGGGGCCTTGACCATATGTAGTGGGGGGTGCAAATGTCCCTGAAGATCTCTGACACCAAGGTGTGCAGTGGCTGTGGGTTGATGGGAGCCATGCTTGCCTTGGGTCAGAGTTACAGGCACTTAGTGTGGCCTCATGTGCGCACCTGGAATCAGGGACCCTGCCTGTGCCACGTTGAAACAGAGAACCCGCTGGCATGTGCCAAAAATCAAAGTCCCCTAGTGCGTGTCAGGGTCAGAGGCTCCCTGTGACCATGCCAAGAATCAATTATCAGAGTCTCTGTTGCTACCTCACACTGAGAATCAGGGTCCCTGTGCACATGCACAAAGAATTGGAGTCGGTGGCTCTTAGAGTGAATTACTGGGAATCAGGGATCCCAGGCGTTCGGAATTAGGAACAGAGTCTAGTCACTGGTGCTCATTGCTGCCTCTTGCATGGAAATGCAGGGTTCCCGATCTGCTTGGGAGACTGGGTTGCACAGTCACACTGTGTTGGCAGGAGGTTCACTTCTGCCCTACAGTAAACAGCCTTCTGTGTGCATTTTCCCTGAATCAAAGTCAGGTGGCACTGCCGCTTAGTGTGGGTGTGGGGTCCGGTCACACGGGTGTGCACTGTGGAAAACAAACTCCACGTGTCCATGCACCCAGGCTCAAATTCAGCGCTGCCCTCCTGTGTGGGCACAGGGTCTGGTTGTGGGGAACAAACTCCCTGGGTTCGCACATTCAGTTTCAAATTAAGTGCAGTCTCCCTGTTTGGATGCAGGGTCTGGTCATGGGAAACAAACTCCCTGGGTTTGTGCCCCCAGTTTCTAATTCAGTGCTGTCTCCCCGCGTGGATGCGGGATTTGGTCACAGAAAACAATCTCCCCAAGGTAGAGTACCTAGGCTCAAATTCAGCACAGCCTCCCTGCCTGGGCGTGAAGCCTAGGCAAGGAAAACAAACTCCCTGAGTTCACAAGTCCAGGTTCAAATTCAGTGCAGCCTCTCTGCTAGGGTGCAGGTTCTGGTCATGGGAAACAAACTCCCCAGGTTTGCACCCCCAGGCTTAAATTCAGTGCTGTCTCCCTGCCCTGTGTGGGCATGGGATCTGGTCACAGAAAACAATCTTCCCAGGGATGTGCAGCTAGGCTCAAATTCAGGACTGCCTCCCTGCCTGGCCACGGAGACTAGTCTCAGGATACAAATTCCCCGAGTTCACAAGTCCAGGCTCAAATTCAGCGTTGTATCCATGCCTTGTGTGGGAGGGGGATCTGGTCGCAGAAAACAACCTCCCTAAGGATGCACAGCTAAGCTCAATTTCAGCTCAGTCCCCCTGCCTGAGCGTAGAGCCTAGTCACAGGGAACAAATTCCCTGAGTTCGCAAGTCCAGGCTCAGATTCAGCACTGTCTCCCTGCCCTGCATGGGTGCAGGATCTGGTCACAGAAAACAATCTCCCCGAAGATGTGTACTTAGGGTCAAATTCAGCAGCCTCCCTGCCTGGGTGCGGAGCCTGGTTGTGGGAAACAAACTTCCCATGTCCGACACCACAGCTCAAAATCAGGTCGAGCTGTGGCTGCTGTATGTTTGCAGAAAGCCCTATTGTGCAGCCAGGGTCTAGCAGATCCTATGTCGCTGACACAGAGGTGGCAGGGGAGGGGGATTGGCTTTGTGACTCACAGAAATCTGTGTCTGGGTGCCTGGAGTCTTGGTGTCCCTGGGTCTGCAGCTGTGGTGGCAGGTCTTCTACCAGAGAAGCTGCAGGGTCCCAGTTTGCTTCTCAGACCAGACTGGGTGGTGGTGAGGCTAGGATCCTAGTCTCAAGCAGTTCTATTCTTCAAGATGCATGGTCTCTATGCTGCCGGTGTCCTCCCCGGAGTGTTTGTAGTGGCAGCGGGGCTTTGCTGTCTAAGACTGCCTGGATTGGCAGCCCCTTGGGAGACCTGCAGGATCTAACTGTCCCTATTTCACTCACACACCCACCCACACGTGTCCACACACACCTCTATCGCTCCCTTACTCTCTCACACACTCTCCCTCCCTATCTTCCTGCTGGTCACCATCTTGCCTCTCCTCTTCTGATTTTTGCATAGGTTGTTGATTTTCTAGTCCATCTGGTTTATGAACTGTATGATCATTACTCTGAATTCTCTTCTGTCATATTGCATGCCTCCGTTTCACTTATTTCCTTTCTAGGCAATTCCTTTTTCTTTCCTCTGGGGATTGTTTTGTTGTCTCCCCATTTTTACTATCACCAGAATGTCCAAATGCCAAGTTGCAAGGGCCTGAGCCATGTGCAATGGGAGCATCACACCACCCGAGTGTCACTGAAGAGCTCTGACATCAAGACATGTGGCTGCCATGGGTCAGTGGGAGCCATGCACACCAAGAATCAGAGTCACCAGTGTTCAGTGCGGTCTCATGCACTCACCTAGAATCAGGGACCCTGCACGTGATGCACTGAAAAAAAGTCCCTGCAGGAATGCGCTGAAAATCAGAGTCCCCTAGCATGCACCAGGAGTCAGAGTCCTCATGTGCACACGTGGAGAATCAAGTATCGGAGTCTGTCACTTTGTGCAGCCTCGCGCCAAGAATCAGGGACTCTGTGTGTGCAGGAGTCACTGGCACTCAGTGTGCGTGCACTGAGGATCAGGGATCCTGTACGAGCACAATGAGAAACAGAGCCTCCACATGTGCACACCAAAAGTCAAATCATTGGTGCTCAGTGCTGCCTCTCATGTGGAAAATCAGTGTCGCTGGTCTGCTTGGGGAGCTGGGTTGCACAGCTGCCCTGTGTCAGCTGGAGACCCACTCCTGCAATGTGGGAAAGAGACTCTCCATGTCAGCATGCCCAGAGTCAAAGTCAGATAGCACAGCCTCCCTGTGTCAGTGGGAGGCCCAGTCCTGCACCCCAGGAAACAGACTCTCTGTGTATGCGCACCTAGAGTCAAAGTCAGGTTAGCGCAGCTGCCCTATGTCGGCAGGAATCCCACTCTTGTTCCATGGGAAACAGACTCCCGTGTGTGCATCCCCAAAGTTAAGTTGTACAGCCACCCTGTGTTGGCAGGAGGCCTGCTCTCATGGAGTGGGTCTAGCAGGTCCTACGCCACTGGAGTGGGCCAACAGGGAGGGGGATGGGCTCTGTGACTTACAGAAATCTGTGGCTGGGATACCTGGAGTCTTGGTGTTCGTGGGTCTGCAGCTGTGGTTGCAGGTCTTTGTCCTGAGTGGCTGTAGGGTCCTGGTTTGTGTCTGAGACCAGATTGGGTGGTGGTGAGGCTAGGATCCTAGTTACAAGCAGTTCTATTCTTCAAGGTGGCATGGTTTTTGTGCCAGTGCTGGCCACCCCAGGGTGTCTATGGTGGCAGCGGGGTTTCACAGCCTAAGACTGCCCAGTCTAGCAGTCCCCCAGATGACCTGCAGGATCTAACTGTCCCTAGGTCACACACACACACACCACACACGTCTACACACTCCTCTATCACTCCCACACTCTCTCACACATTCTCCCTCCCTGCCTTCTTGCCAGTCGCCATCTTGAAGTATCTTAACATTTTTAAGACTAGTTTTATGGCTAGTATTTGTCAGTGTTCTATGTACAAGTATACACTTCCTCTAAATATTGGGTTCAGGCTTCTGTATGTTTCCATTAAGTCATTGTGTGGATTTTCACTATTTTTCCTTTTTGGTTGTTTGCTTTATCTGGGGTTTCTATGAGGATTAAATGATTCTTTATATGTATTCTAACTTATATATATTCATATCTATATATCAGAAAACAGTTTTGGGCACATAGAATTTATCAACCAGTTCTATAGCACAGTAATTTCAAGATGTACTCTAGAGTCCAATTGCTCAGATTCAAATCTGAACTCTGCCTTATTAGCTGTGTTACCCTGGTCAAGTTTACTTAACTTCTCTTTTCCTCAGTTTCCAAATCTGTAAAATAAGAATAATAATAAAGTTCTATTGAGTTATTACTTATAAAGCTCTTAGAAGCAGGGTGACTTAAATCTGAACCAAGGTGCAGTTGGAGCCGATTTAGGGAGGTTGGACCCTGGAAATGCCACAAATACAACAGAAAAGGAAGAGGATGGAGGAAGGTCATAGTGTCATAGCAACAGCATAGGGTCTGCTGTTTGCAGAGAGAAAGAAAGCAGTGGTAAGAGGTAGGCATTGCTAGACCAGATAAAGTATTCAAGAGGCCAACACCTCCTTTTGTCACATGCTTAGAGACTGTGAACCTAATAGCCATCATACTCAGGTTCCTAAAACTCCAGCCTCTGGCCTGTACACTTCCATCCACTGGAAAACCATAAGGAAAAGAGACAATTCAAGGTTACTGTTATGAAAATCACAACTTCTTATAGTCAGAAAGACTCCTCCCAGTTCTGCTTCCTGCCATGTGAGATGAAGCTGGGAATTATGGACAAGATTCGTGTCCCAGAAGAACTGGGATATCAGTAGGAAATGAGTCAAGCTTGAATGAGTGTAATTGGGCAAATAAGGCAATTATCATTTTACTAGATGTGGTGCCTGGCTACCCACATCAGAACCAACTCATTCCTGACCCAAAAAACATAACCAATTCAAATCATGTGCTTTTTCAATTCAAATCACATATCTGTTTTTACTTTTGCATAAAATCACACTAAATTCATAGTCAAGTTTTTTTTTTTAAACACATGAACCAAAACATATGGAGATATTAGGGAAAGAGACATCAGCAATAAAATTTTGGAAGCTACAAAGCACACTGATGAGACATAAAGTGACCAAAACAAACTCAAGAAACATGAAGACACTCAAGCTATCAGAGGGGGAAGCTGAGAGCCAACTTTATTTACATCTCAGAATCCTCAAAAGATTCCCAATGGATAGTATCAGTTATCTCTGGAACTAGGAGTAAAGAAAGACCACTAAGACAAGAAGAATTGGGTGAGTTCCTGTATCCCTTCTCCTCTTCATGCCCTTGTGAAATTTATTCTCTGGAAAGGGTAAAACAGAGGGTTTCTGAATTGGAGGAAACTAGATTCAACAAAGATATAGCTACTGAATCATAACCAAAGTGATTAAGAGACTGGTACATCCTGAATGATGAATGCTAAGGCACATCTGCCCCAAGCCCTCTTAACCCACCCAGATCCCAGAATGCTGGCAGCCAGGATTTTACCTTCTAAACTGGAACCTCTATCTAGGGATGTTGGACAGTCCAAGAAGAAAAACTTAGATGCTTCTTATAGTAGCCTTCATAGTAGCCCCTGCCCCCAAATGCCCATTTTGTAACCCCTGGAGATTGTGAATATGTTACCTTAAAATGAACTCTGCAGGTGTGATTAAATTAAGGTTGTTGTTTTTTAAAGTAATCCTCCCTGATTCCATTTTTATTTTTTACATTTAATTTATTTCTTCTACCACCTTTTATCTCCTCTAGGCCCTCTACCACTTCCACCCATCACCCTAAGTTAAGGTACTTAAAATGGGAAGAGTACCCCAGATTATGCAAGTGAGTCTAATTAATAGCACAGGGTTGTTATAAGAGGGAGGTAAGAGTATTAGATTCAGAGAGAAGATGTAAGGGCAGAAACAGGAATCTGAGAGGAGAGAAGCAGCTATCCCGCTGGCTTGGAAGATGGAGGATGTGCAGGCCACTGTAGAAGGTGGAAAAATCAAGGAAATAGGTTTTTGCCTAGAACCTCCAGAAATAATGCAGGCCTGCTGAAATCTTGATTGCAATCCAGTAAAACTGATTTGGACTTCTCCCTTCCAGAACTGTGACGTAATAAATGTTTGTTGTTTTATGTCACTAAGTTTTTGGTTGTCATAGTAGCAATAGGAAATGAATGTAGTCATAATCAAAATTACCTAGTTTATCCCACAGTGAGGTTTACATTCAATCAGTCTCTCTCTCTCTCTCTCTCTCTCTCTCTCTCTCTCTCTCTCTCTCTCTCTCTCTCTCTCTCTCTCCCACACACACACACATCTCTCACGCGTGTTTCCAATTGGCTCTTTCCTCCATTCATTATCATAAGCAGAGAGACAAGGATCCCCAGACTTCAGATAAAAGCCTTCTTACTTGGAAGATAGAAACCAAAATAAATTTAAATGAAGAAACAAAAATGGAGGTGGAAACAAAAATGGAGAAAAGAAAAGTTTTTCAAAACCATTAATTCTGTGGAAAGATAAAAGATTCCGTATTCATGAAAAAAAAATGATGAGAATCTTTTTTAAAAATCTTTATTGTTGAAAGTATTATATATCTCTCCATTTTCCTCCCATTGACCTCCTCTAACCCCACCCCCTGCCACCTACCCCAGATCTTCACCACACTATTGTCTGTGTCCATAGGTTATGTATATATGCATACAAGTTCTTTAGGTGATCTATTCTCATCTACTCACCCTATTCCACCTTCCCTCCGTGATTCAATAGTCTGTTCCATGCTTCTATGTCTCTGGATTTAGTTTGTTCATCAGTTTATTTTGTTCATTAAATTTCATGTATAAGTGAGATCATGTGACACTTACCTTTCTCTGACTGGCTTATTTCACTTAGCATAATACTCTCCAGATCCATTCATGCTGTTGCAAATGGTAACAGTTCATTCTTTTTTATAGCTGCTTAGTATTCCATTGTGTAAATTTACCACACTTTTTAATCCACTTATCTGCTGATGGGCACTTGGGCTCTTCTTGTGCCAGTATCAGATGTTAGCTGTTATAAATTGTGCTGCTATGAACATAGGGGTGTATATATTTTTACTGATTGGCATTCAGGATTCTTAGGATATATTCCTAGACATGGTATCACTGGGTCAAATGGCAGTTCCATTTTTAAATTTTTGAGGAAACTTCATAAAGTTTTTCACAGTGGCTGCACCAGTCTGCATTCGCACGAGCAGTATACTAGGGTTACTTTTTCTCTGCATCCTCTCCAGCACTTGTCGTTTGTTGATTTGTTGATGCTAACCATTCTGACAGGTGTGAGGTGATACCTCATTATTGTTTTAATTTACATCTCTCTGAAGATCAGTGACTTTGAGCATTTTTTCATGTTTCCTTTTCTTAGGTTGTATGAGTTCCCTATCTGTTTTGGAAATTAACCCCTTATCAGATGAATCATTGGCAAATATGTTCTCCCATGTAGTGAGCTGTCTTTTCATTTTGTTGATGGTTTCTTTTGCTGTGCAGAAGATTTTTATTTTGATACTAGAGGCCGGGTGCACGATATTCGTGCACGGGGGAGGGGGTGGTGTCCCTCAGCCCAGCCTGCACCCTCTCCAATCTGGGAACCCTCTCACAATCCAGGACTGCTGGCTCCCAACTGCTCTCCTGCCTGCCTTCCTGATTGCCCCTAACCGTTTCTGCCTGCCAGCCTAATCACCCCCTAACCACTCCCATGCCAGCCTGATTGATGCCTAACTGCTCCCCTGCCAGCCTGTTTGCCCCCAACTTCCCTCTTCTGCCAGCTGATCACCCTTAACTGCCCTCCCCTCCAGGGTTGATCACCCCCAACTGCCCTCCCTTGCAACCCTGGTCCCTCTCAACTGCCCTCCCTTGCAGACCTGGTGCCTCCCAACTGCCCTCCCCTGTTGGCCTGATTGCCTACAACTGCCCTCCCTTGCAGGCCTGGTCCCTCCCAACTGCCCTCTTCTGCTGGCCATCTTGTGGTGGCCATCTTGTGTCCACATGGGGACAGGATCTTTGACCACATGTGGGCAGCCATCTTGTGTGTTGGAGTGATGGTCAATCTCCATATTACTCTTTTATTAGATAGAATAGAGGCCTGGTGCATGGGTGGGGGCCAGCTGGTTTGCCCTGAAGGGTGTCCTGGATCAGGGTGGGGGTTCCCTTGGGGTGTGGGGCAGCCTGGGCGAGGGGCCTGTGGTGGTTTGCAGGCCAGCCATGCCCCCCAGCGACCCAAGCCGAGGCCCTGGTATCTGGAATTTATTTATCTTCTACAATTGAAACTTTGTAGCCTGGAGCGGAGCCAAGCCTCCTGCTCACTCCGTGGCGGCAGCTATTTCTGTTGGAATTTATTTATCTTCTATAATTGAAATTTTGTAGCCTGGAGTGGAGGCCTAGGCCAGCCAGGGCTGCAGAAGCTTGACTTCCTCCATCGCCCAGGGCAACCCTAGCCTCCTGCTTTTCCAGCTCTGTGGCTGCTGCCATTTCTGTTGGAATTTATTTACCTTCCATAATTGAAACTTTGTACCCTTGAGTGGAGGCCTGGGCCCGCCAAGGTGTGTGGAAAGTTTGGCTTCCTCCATTGACAGGGAAACCCAAGCCTCCCTCCTGTTCTCTGTGGCCACAGCCATCTTGTTTGGGATTAATTTGCATACTTGCTCTGATTGGCTGGTGGACGTGGCTGGTGGGCATGGCTGGTGGGTGTAGCAGAGTGATGGTCAATTTGCATATTACTCTTTTATTAATAGGATAGTCCCATTTGTTTATTTTCTCCTTAATTTCCTTTGCCCTAAGAGATGTATCTGTAAATATATTGCTACAAGAGATGTCTGAGATTTTGCTGCCTATGGTTTCTTCTGAGATTTGTATGACTTCTGACTTAACATTTAAGTATTTTATCCAACTTGAGATTTTCCTGTGTATGGTGTAAGTTGATGGTCTAGTTTCATTTTTTTGCATGTACCTATCCAATTTTAACCAACGCCATTTCTTAAAGAGACTGTCTTTACTCCATTGTATGCTCTTGCCTTCTTTGAACATATTAATTGAGCATAAGGACTGAGGTTGATTTCTGGTTTCTCTGTTCTGTTCCATTGATCTATATGCCTGTTTTTACAGTGCCAGTACCAGGCTGTTTTGAGTACAGTGGCTTTGTAGTATAACTTGACATCTGTTATCGTGATTCCTCCAACTTTGTTCGTTTTTCTCAAGATTGCTGTGGCTATTTGGGGTCTTATTTGGGTCCATATAAATTTTTGGAGTATTTGTTCTAGATCTGTGATATATGCCATTTGCACTTTAATAGGGATTGCATTGAATCTATATATTGCTTTGGAGAGTCTGGACATTTTAATAAAGTTAATTTCACTAATCCATGAACATGGTATATTTTCCCACTTGTTGATATCTTCCTCTATTGATGTATTCGATTTTCTATAGTTTTCCAAGTACAAGTCTTTTACCTCCTTGGTTAAGTTTATTCCTAGGTATCTTAATATTTTGTTGCAATGGTAAATGGGATTTTTTTTGTTGTTTCTCTTTCTGAGAATTCATTATTGGTATATAAAAATGCCATAAATTTCTGGGTGTTAATTTGTATCCTGCTACATTGCCAAATTTATTTATTAAGTCTTAAGTAGGTTTTTTTTTATGGAGTCTTTAGGGTTTTCTATGTACAATATCATGTCCTTTATGAAATAATGGCAGTTTTACTTCCTCCTTTCCAATTTGGATGCCTTTTTTTTTTCTTATTGTCTGATCCCTATGGCTAGGACTTCTAGTACTTTGTTGAACAAGAGTAGTGGAAGTGGGCATCCCTGTCTTGTTCCTGTTCTTGAGGGAAATGGTTTTAGTTTTTTCCCATTGAGTATAATGTTGTCTGTAGGTTTCTTATATATGACTTTTATTATGCTGATGTATGATCCCTCTCTTCCCACTTTGCTGAGAGTTTTTATAAAAAAAGGTGTTGGGAGAGAGGAACCAAGATGTTAGCATAGGTAAACCTCCTTACTCACTGCCTCTCACAGCCACATCAAACTTACAATTAATATACAGAACAACCATCATTCACAACCACCTGAGAGCTGGCTTTACTTTTCTTTATAACTGGAGAAGTAAAGAAGAAAACACATTGAAACTGTTAGGAGGGTTGGAGGCATGGACTGGGTTGATCCAACACCCAGATGGGCCATTTTTTTAATTCAGAGGGAGACTGTCCCTGCAGAGGCTGCCATGAGGAGCAATGGGTCCCAGCCCCATAACAGACCCCTACCCAGGGTACCAGAGCTGGGAAGAAAATTACCTGTAACTGTGGGCTATAAAAACCAGTGGGGATTTTGACCAAGGGACATGGAGACTATTCCTTTTAAAGGCCTGGGCACAAACTTATTCTGACTCATTACCTCTGAGCACCAGTGCCAAGAGGCCATTTAGGGACCCAGATACATATTGTAAGGAATTGGAGTGTCTGGCATTGGGGCAGCAACTCGGGAGCAGCTTTCTACCAGATGGAGGTGCTCAGGGGTCACTGTTTCTATGTCAAGACTTCCCCTGTCCCAGGGCTGACTGGCAACTATCTCTGAGTCCCCACCAACTGGGAGCACACTGTTTGATCCACTTTGGTGATTTCCATAGACCAGTTTGAAGCCCCACCCAAGTTGTTTGCAGCAGCTTTTCCATATGAATGGCCTGACTTGGCTCAGGCTTCAGACTTTGCTGAAATCTCTCAAATGAGCTGTAGCTGGTGTCAGCATACCCCAAACTTATCAGTAAAAGGCTCAAGACGGCCCCAGCACCAGTCTTCCTTGCTTACCAACTGGGACTCGCATGGGCACTTCCAAACTTGATACAAATAGGAGAAATCTACAGATCTCTCTGTAGCTCCTGCTGGGTGGCCCCAGGCAGTGGCTGACTTTGCACCTCCCTGGAGACCCAAGGGCCAGTGCACCCTGTGGATAGCTTCAGACAATATCAAATTACAACTTTACACATCCACAAGTGACACACACAAGGCGCAGACTCAGTGAAAATCAAAGCCCAACTGAAGCAATTCCTGATCCATAGGGCTGTTTCCTGCATAGAAGCTCTTCCACTGTAGTTTCAGCTCATCTTTACAGCCAATTGGCCTGTAGGTCAATTCCTCCCAGTGACACCAATAGCAATCAAGTCTCAAGAGGACAGTGCTCACATCCCACAAAGGGGAACACCTAGAGTGCCCAACTCAAGTGACTGGAAAGGCTGAGCCACTGGGCCCTACAGGGCACCTACTACACAAGGCCACTGCCAATTTCAGGAGACATAGCAGCTCTACCTAATACATATAACAAACACAGGGAAGCAGCCAAAATGCAGAGACAAAGAAACATGTCACAAATGAAAGAAATGGGAGAAAGCAAACTACTGGATACAGAGTTCAAAACCATGGTTAGAAGGTTACTCAAGGATCTTCATGAGACCTTCAAGGATTTTGTGAGACTTTCAAGGATCTTAGTGAGAATGCCAAAGACATGCAAAAGAACCAGTCAGAAATTAAGCACACACTAACTGAAATAAAGAATAATTTACAGGGATTCAAATAGTAGAGTAGAGGATTCCAAGATCAAATCAATGGTTTGAAATATGAGGAGGCTAAAAACACCTAATCATAAGAGCAAGAAGAAAAAGAATCCAAAAATATGAAAATAGTGTAAGGAGCGGCTGGGATAATTTCAAGCAAACCAACATTTGCATGTGGGGGATGCAAAAGGATAAGAGAGAGAGCAAGATATTGAAAACCTATTTGAAGAAATAATGACAGAAAGCTTCCCCTACCTGATGAATGAAATAGACTTATAAGTACAAGAAGCACACAGAGTCCCAAACAAGAGGAACCCACAACAAAACACATCATAATTAAAATGTCAAGGGCTAATCTTAAAAGCAGCAAGAGAAAAAAAGTTAGTTGCCTACAAGGGAGTGCCCATATGACTGTCAGCTGATTTCTCAACAGGAACTTTGCAAGCCAGAAGAGAGTGGCAAGAAATATTCAAAGTGATGGATAGCAAAGACCTACAACCAAGATTACTCTACCCAACAAAGCTATCATTTAGAATTTAAGGTCAGATAAAGAGCTTCACAAACAAGAAAAAGCTAAAGGAGTTCATTACCACCAAACTAGTAGTACATGAAATGTTGAAGGATATTCTTTAATCAGAAGAAAGAAGAAGAAGAAGAAGAAGAAGAAGAAGAAGAAGAAGAAGAAGAAGAAGAAGAAGAAATGAACAATAATATGGCAATAAATACATATCTATCAACAATTAAATCTAAAAATCAAAATAAATGAATAAGAAATCTAATGAAAAGAATAAATTGGTGAAATAAAATAGAATCAGAGACATGAAAATGGAATGGATGGATGATTCTTAGAGGGAAAAGTGTTGGCGAGGGGCAGGAAGAGATTAACAAAGATCTTATATGCACACTAGGGACCCAGTGCACGAATCCATGCACCTTGAAAGGAACTGTGGGCCGTGAGGCTGCAGTGGGCACAGGGGCGGGTCTCAGCTCATCCTCAGCACCCCCACCCAGCCCCTCCAGCCACAGCCCCTGGTCCCCTATCTGCCAGCAGCCCCACTCCCACCACCATTGCTCTCACAAGCTAACGGCGCCAGCCCTGCTCGCACCCACTGACAGCACGGAGTGATTGGAGCTGGCACCAGCAGCAGGTGCGAGTGGGGCCAGCACCGTCAGTGGGTGCGAACAGCAGCTGCTGCCCTGATCACCCCTCAGGAGCAGGGGGAGGTGGGGAAGCCCTCAGGGGCAATCAGGGCTGGCAGCCCTCATTAGCACCCACTGATGGCACCAAGTGATTAGGGCCAGCACTGGGCGCTGGCAGCGGGTGCAAGTGGAAGCTCTGGTGACAGCAGCGGGTGTGAGCAGGGCTAGCGCTGGCAGCAGGTATGAACACCAGGCAGGACTACAGCATGTAGAAACAAAGAATTTTCAGTAACCACCAGAGGCTTGCCCCAATAACAGCGACCAGTGCCCCACCTTGGTCTGGTGTCCCCGCTCACCTGCTCCACCATCCTGCTGTGGCCAATGCCCGCCATGTTCCATGCTTTGCCACCTGCTGCAGATGCTCTCTATGTTCTGCGCACACCTCCTGGTGGTTAGCGCATGTCATAATGACTGGTTGTTCAGTTGTTCCTCTGTTCGGTCTATTTGCTTATTAGGGTTTTGTATATATAGATATGCATTACCTATGGACACAGACAATAGGGTGGTTAAGGCCAGGGATAGAGTGGGAACTAGACTGAGGGGGGCAATGAAGGGATAAAAGAGGGACATCTGTAATACTCTCAACAATAAAGTTTGTTTTGTTTTGTTTTTTAAAAAAGAGTGCTGGATTTTGTCAAATGATTTTTCTACATCTATTGATATGATCATGTGATTGTTGTCTTGCAATGTGTTAATGTGATGTATCACATTTATTGATTTGCAAATATTCTACAAACCTTGCATCCCCAAAATAAATCCCACTTGGTCTTTTTAATGTATGACTGGATCCAAATTGCTAATATTTTGTTGAGGATTTTAGCATCTATGTTAATCAGGGATATTGGCCTGTAATTTTCTTTCTTTGTCATGTGTTTATCTGGTTTTTGAGTTAGGGTAATGCTGGCTTCATAGAAAGAGCTTGGGAGTGTTCTTCCTCTTGAATTTTTTAGAATAATTTGAGGAGGATAGGTGTTAGTTCTTTGAATGTTTGTAAAACTCACCTGTGAAGCCATATGGACCAGGCCTTTTGATAGATGAAAAATTTTTTTATTACTGCTTCAATTTCATCCATAGTTATCAGCCTATTCAGGTATTTTCTTTCTTCCTGACTGAGTTTTAGAAGATAGTATTTTTCTAGGAATATGTCCATTTTGTCTAGGTAGTCCAGTTTGTTGGAATATAGTTATTCATAGTATTTTTTTTAAGATCGTTTGCATTTTTGTTGTTACTTCACCTTTTCTGTTTCTGATTTTGTTTATTTAGGTCCTTTCCCTTTGTTTCTTGATGAATCTGGCTAGAGGTTCTTCGATCTTGTTTATCTTTAAAAAAAAAAAAACCCAGCTCTTGGCTTTATTGATCTTTTGTATTGTTATTTTAGTTTCTGTGTCATTTATTTCTGCTCTGACCTTTATTATTTCCTTTTTTCTGCTTACTCTGGGCTTTTCTTGTTATTCTCTTTCTAATTCTTTAAGTTGTAGGCTTAGATAATTTATTACTAGTTTTTCTTGTTTTTTGAGTTAGGCCTCTAGTACTATGAACTTCCCTCTCAGGACTTCTTTCACTATGTCCCATTGATTTTGGGTTGTTGTGTATCCATTTTCATTTGTTTCCAGGATATTTTTTATTTCAACTTTTATCGCTTTGGTAACCCATTCATTGTTTAATAGCATGAAATTTAGTCTACATGTGTTTGAATGTTTTCAAGTGTTTTTATTGTAGTTGATTTGTAATTTCATGCCATTGTGATCTGAGAAGATGCTTGATATGATTTCAAACTTCTTGAACTTGTAGAGACTTAGTTTGTGTCTGAATATGTGGTCTATCTTTGAAAATGTTCCAGATGCAGATAAAAAGAATGTATATTCTGTAGCTTTGGGATGAAATGTTCTGAAACTATCAATTAACTCCATCTGATTTAGTGTGTTGTTTAGGATCACTGTTTTGTTGTTGATTTTTTTTTTTTTTTTTGTCTAGAAGATCTATCCAGTGATATCAGTGGGGTATTAAAGTCCCCTATTAAGTTTTACCAAACATTCAAGGAAGAACTAAAACCTATCCTCCTCAGACTATTCCAGAAAATTCAAGAGGAAGAAACACTTCCAAGCTCCTTCTATGAAGGCAGCATCACCCTAATACCAAAACCAGATAAAGATAACACAATGAAAGAGAATTACAGGCCAATATCCCTCATGAACATAGATGCCAAAATCCTCAACAAAATTCTAGCAAATCATATCCAGCAGTACATCAAAAAGATAATACACTATGACCAAGTAGGATTTATCCCAGGGATGCAAGTGTGGTACAATATTCACAAATCAATAAATGTGATACATCATATAAACAAATTGAGAGATAAAAATCAGATAGTCATATCAATTGATGCAGAAAAAGCATTTGACAAAATCCAATACCCTTTCTTGACAAAAACTCTCAGCAAGGTGGGAATAGAAGGATGATACCTCAACATAATAAAATCCATATATGACAAACCCACAGCCAGCATCACACTCAATGGGGGAAAACTAAAAATATTTCACCTAAGAACAGGAACAAGACAGGGATGCCCACTCTCACCACTCCTGTTCAACATAGTGCTGGAAGTACTAGCCATTGTGATCAGACAAGAAGAAGAAATAAAAGGCATCCAAATTGGAAAAGAAGAAGTAAAGCTGTTCTTATTTGCAGATGACATGATACTGTACATAGAAAACCCTAAAGACTCCATCAAAAAATTATTAGACTTAATAAATGAATTCGGCAATGTAGCAGGATACAAAGTTAATGCCAAGAAATCTATGGTATTTCTATACACCAATAATGAGAGACTAAAAAAAGGGAGACTAAAAAAGCAATCCCATTTACCATCACACCAAAAAAATTAAGATACCTAGGAATAAACTTAACTAAGGAGGTAAAAGACCTATACTCAGAAAACTACAGGACACTGAAAAAAGAGATAGAGGAAGACATAAACAGATGGAAGAACATACCATTTTCATGGACTGATAGAATCAACATCATCAAAATGTCCATACTACCCAAAGCAATCTATAAATTCAAAGCACTTCCCATTAAAATACCAATGGCATATTTCACAGACCTAGAATGAACTTTCCAAAAATTCATCTGGAATAAAAAAAAGATCTCGAATAGCTACAGCAATCCTGAGAAAGAAAAACAAAACAGGTGAGATCTCAATACCATATATCAAGCTGTATTACAAAGCCACTGTTCTCAAAACTGCCTGGTACTGGCACAAGAACAGACATATAGATCAATGGAATAGAATAGAGAACCCAGAAATCGATCCAAATCACTATGCTCAATTAATATTTGACAAAGGTGGCATGAACATACAATGGAGTCAAGACACTCTCTTCAATAAATGATGTTGGGAAAATTGGACAGATGCATGCAAAAAAATGAAACTAGACCACCAACTTACACCATATACAAAAATAAACTCAAAATGGATAAAGGACTAAAACATATGATCGGAAACCATAACAATACTAGAGGAATCCACAGGCAGAGAAATCTCAGACATATGCCTAAGCAATTTCTTCACTGATACTGCTTCTAGGGCAATGGAAACTAAAGAGAAAATAAACAAATGGGAGTACATCAAAATAAAAAGCTTTTGCACAGCAAAGGAAACCATCAATAAAGCAACAAGAAAGCCCACTGTGTGGGAGAACATATTTGCCAATGATATCTACGATAAGGGTTTAATCTCCAACATTTACAGGGAACTCATACAACTTAACAAAAAGAAGATAAACAACCCAAACAAAAAATGGGCAATGGACCTAAATAGACACCTTTCGAAGGAAGACAGAAGGAAGGACTAGAGACATATGAAAACATACTCAAAGTCACTAATCATCAGAGAGAAGCCAATCAAAACAACAATGCGGTACCATCTCACACCTGTCAAAATGGCTATCATCAACAAATCAACAAATGACAAGTGTTGGCTAGGATGCGGAGAAAAAGGAACCCTCGTGTACTGCTGGTGGGAATGCAGACTAGAGCAGCCACTGTGGAGAACAGTATGGAGTTTCCTCAAAAAACTAAAAATGGAACTCCCATTTGACCAGTGATCTCACTTCTAGAACTATATCCCAAGAAACCAGAAACACCAATCAGAAAGGATATATGCACCCCTATGTTCATAGCAGCACAATTCACCATAACTAAGATTTGGAAACAGCCTAAGTGCTCGTCAGCAGATGAGTGGATTACAAAACTGTGGTACATCTACACAATGGAATACTACGCTGCGGTAAAAAGGAGTTCTTACCATTTGCAACAGCATGGATGGAGATGGAGAGCATTATGCTAATTGTAATAAGCCAGGCAGAGAAAGATAAATATCACATGATCTCACTCATTTGTGGAATATAATGAACAACATAAACTGATGAACAAAAACAGATCCAGAAACAGAGAAACATCAATCAGAACGTCAAACCTCAGGGAAGGTAGGGGACGGTGGGGGTAACAGGGAGAGACCAACCAAAGGACATATATGCAAGCATATAAGCCTAATCAATGGACACAGACAACAGGGGGTTGGGGGCATGAGGACACATATGTAATACCTTAATTAATAAAGAAAATTTAAATAAAAAAATAAAGTCCCCTATTATGATGACATTGTTGTCTATATCTCCCTTAAAATCCTCCAGAGTTTTTTTTTATATATTTATATGCTCCTGTATTGGTGCATATATGTTTAACAGAGTTATATCCTCTTGTTGTATCAATCCCTTTAGTTTTATAAAGTGGCCTTTATTATCTCTTGCTTTTGCCTTCACCCGGAAGTCTATTTTGTCAGATATGAATATTGCTACCCCAGATTTTTTCCCATACCTTCACTTTCATTCCGTGTGAGTCTTTTGGTCTGAGGTGAATCTCTTGTAAACAGCATATATATGGGTCATGTTTTCTTATCCATTCAGCTAACTTATGTCTTTTGATTGGAGCATTTAAGCCATTTATATTTAAGGTTATTATTTATACATACTTATTTATTGCCATTCTTATCCTTTATGCCTGTGTTCTTCTCTTGTTCTCTATTTCTTCTTCTTACAGTAGCGTCTTTAGAATTTCTTGCAATGCTGTTTTGGTGGTAATAAATTTTTTTGGCCTTTATTTTTCTGAGAAACTCTTTATTTCACCTGTGATTTTGAATGATAGTCTTGCTGTATAGAGTCATCTTAGGTTCAGTCCCTTGGTTTTCATTACCTTGTATACTTCATGTCATTCCCTTCTGGCCTGAAGTGTTCCTATTGAGAAGTCAGCTAACAGTCTATGGGAGCTCCCTTGTAGGTAACATTTTTCTCTCTCTCTTGCAGCCTTAAAGATTCTTTCTTTGTCTTTAATGTTTGCTGCTGGAGGCAAAGACCAACAAGTAATTAGCATAATAAATGCGAGAGGTCTGTAAGAAGGCTGATGGACCTTGGGCTTTAGCAAGGGCTAAAAGCTATGCATTGATTGTTCTGTCAATCAGCTGCCCAAGCAATCCAACAGGGATGGAACCCACAACCTGTGTATGTGCCCTCACCTGGAATCAAACCCATGACCCTTTGGTGTGTGTGAAGACACTCTAACTACTGATCCACACCGACCAGGATCTGGAGGTACACTTAAAATTTTTTTTCAGATCTGCCCTGGCCAGGTGTCTCAATTGGTTGGAGTCTCAACCTGTACACCAAAGGATTTCCTGTTGGATTCTAGGTTAGGGCACAAACTTAGGTTTAGGTTAGATCCTGGTGGGTCAGCTGGTGCCGAGGCAGCCTACCAGTATTTCACTGTCACATGCCTGTTTCTCTCTCTAAAAATCAATTTTTAAAACATCCTCAGGTGAAAATTGAAAATATATATATTAAAAAATTTTCAGATCTAAAATTTTATTTGGTTCTTTTTTAAATTTTATTTTTCATTTACAGTTCACATTCAATATCCTATCCTATATAATAAAACCCTAATATGTAAATCAACCAAATGGTGGAATGACTGGTTGCTATGAACTAACCACCAGGGGGCAGATGCTCAATGCAGGAGCTGCCCCCTGGTGGTCAGTGTGCTCCCACAGGGGTAGCGCAGCTCAGCCAGAAGCCAGGCTCAAGGCTGGCAAGTGCAGCGGTGATACCAGGAGCCTCCACAGCAGCACTAAGGAGCAGCGAGCCAAGCAGTAGGAAGCAGCAAGCATGCGGATGGTAAGGAGAGAAGGGTCCTGGACTGCGAGAGAGTTGTCCACCTGCCGGCTTTGTGGGGAGCGGGCCTAAACTGGCAGGCAGAAATCCCCTGAGGGGTCCCAGACTGCGAGAGAGCACAGGCTGGGCTGAGGGACCCCACCCACCCCCAGTGCATGAATTTCATGGACCAGGCTTCTGGTCTAAATAGAAAAGAACTATCAAGTGAAGTTTTAAAACCCTGATTAAAAAAGAATCTATATATATAAAAGCCTAAGTGACTGAACAAGCAGTTGACTGGTCACTATGACACGCACTGACCACTAAGGGGCAGATGCTCAATGCAGGAGCTGACCCCTGGTGGTCAGTGCACTCCTACAGCAGGAGCGCCACTCAGCTGACTGACGGGCACCAAATGCCGGGCTCACGGCTGGTAAATGCAGCTATGGTGGCGCGAGCCTCTCCCACCTCTGCAGCATTGCTACTGAGTGGCAGCAGTGACAGGAGGCATCAGGCACAATGGGGATGGGATGAATGGGAGCAGTGCAGCACCCAGACCAGGCCCGGGCTCCTCCCTGGCAGCCTGTTGCTTCACGTACTACTACATCCCTCAGGAGATGTTAGACTGAAGGTTTTTGCCCAATCCCCACAAAAACTGACAGTCCAACATCCCCTGAGCGGTCTCAGATTGCAAGAGTGTGCAGGCCAGACTGTGGGACCCCACTGGTGTATGAATATGTGCACAAGGCCTCTAATATTCTATAAGATTCCAGAGAAAAAGAATATTTTACATAGAAAGTATAGGGAATCATATTAGATTTACACTTTTAAGAGCTAAATTGGACAAAGACTATGGAACATTGCCCTTGAAATTCTGCAGAGAATTATTTCCATGATATGAGGCACTTTGTGATAAGTTCTTGAAAAATCCCCTTTCCAGGAAGCTCCTGGAGAATGCACTCTATCAAAATTACAGAATTTTTCTTCCTCCAAGAAGAGGAAGAAATAGGATCCGGGAAATAGGAGATATGATACAGGAGACAAGGGGAACTCCCCAGAAGAAGGAAGAGTGTTTCAGAGTAATACCTGTTTGCCAGGTGTAGAGCACCCAGTCCATTGGAGCAGTGTGACTTGACATGCAGATGTGCCAAGGACAGTCATCACCAAGAGCTCTGCTGCCAGTGTACTATTCATTTCACTTCAGGACAGTGTGCCTGGTGAGATTTTTTTATTTGTATTTGGTTTTGTTTAACCGTATGCTAATGATGTTCATGCTCTCCCTTCCATTTGGCCCTGTTTGGGTGAGCTGAGGACATGTTTCACCCCCATCAGTGCTCCATGGCTCACCCCTGAGAGCTGGAGATGGGCCGTTGGAGTCGGACTATGACCTAGAGACTGTTCAGCTTATATTATCACAGGAGTTTTCATCCAACAGTGGCACCGTTGCCTCTTTCTAACACAAACAGGTTTATGTTTGCTATTATTGTTCTTCAAAAATAAATAATATATTGTTTAGGGGTAGATATCCAGGTAAAATGAATCAGAAATGAACAACTTACTTTTCAGGGATGAGCTGTGTTCATCAAGGTAAATTCCAGTGTCATCCTACCTATTCCTGGATTTTTAACAATCAGTTCTGGATTTCATACCAAATGTTTCATTTGAATTATTGTGGAAATCTATCTCAAAGAAAGCCTCAAAACCAGCTCAAGGAGCAGCCAAGAAACTTGCATTAAAATTGAGGTTTTGGGACGTTACCACATTCTCCAAAGTTTGTAAGCTAGCTTCTGTGTGACCCAGATCTCTGGCCCTGCATGTATCTCCATGTGCCTTCAGATGTTTGAGCACCTACAGGAACTCTGGCTGTCATTATAGGCATGAAGGTGAATATATGTGAGTGATTCTAACAATATTTAGAGAAACTTATTTTTATCTATAGACAAGTGTGGGAGCCTGAGATCGTTAGAGAGCATCTCAGTGCATCTTGTGGATTCCCTGTCCTTTTTATCTTCAATGAGACTCTGGTTCTCCACTTCCAGAACACTGTGTCTAATGGAAGGATGCAAAAGAAGGTACTCAGTGGGAGTTGGAGCTCCATTGGGCTAGGACTTAAGGTTTCTTCCACACACCAAGGGCACTGAACCCTGCCTGAGGGCACATAAAACTATTCCCAAAAGACCTAGAAAAAATGTCTCTAGAAATGAGGAGCCTTGGAAAGAAGCAAGATGGGGTTTCAACCCCAGTGGGCAGGATGACTTGAGGTGGCTGAGTCCTGCTGCTCTAGGGAATCTGTCAGGTCCACCATGGTATGAATCTCTGCAAGTGCAGATGCTGTCTGTCACTGAGGAGTCTTTCATCAACTTCTGTGACCTGGAAAAGGGAGCTCCTCAGAGCCTTTTGGTGTTCTGGGATATGACAGCAAGTATCTCTGATCTGCCTCTGAGCTCTGTCCCTCCTCTTCACATGCTCTGGCAAAGGCAGGTAGACCAGCCCTAAAAGTAGGGGCTGGGAGATTGAAGAGAAACATTGTACAAGAATCCTAAAGGCTGTTCCTAGTATCTCAGGCCAACATTTACATTATCATAAATACCCTAAGGATGGGATCTTTTGGACCTGAAGATCTAATAGAATATCGGGGGCAGGGGGAGACTGAAGCAGACTCAAAGAATTATTAGCTCAGGTGAGGTTAACATTCATTAATTAAAGGTTTTTGGATTTCAGTGTCAGAGATAGGGTTTGATTCCTCATGTCAATAAGAGTAACTAATGAATAACATGAAATTCATTGAGTAGAGTGTGTTTAAGGATAAAATATTTATTCAATCTCAAAGCATCAACTTTGATATTACTTTTTTCCTTTATTTTATTTTTTCACCATCACCATTTATTCCTCTTCTACCTCTACCCTCCCCCTCAGTTACCATATTGTCCATGCCCATGAATTATTTCTATTTTTCTTTTTGGTTCCATCCTTCCTAAATCTCCCACTCCCCACCTCCCCCGACACATCCACACATACCAGAGCTGCCAGCCTGCTCTCTATCTACATGTCTGGCTCTATTTTGCTTGGTAGTTTAGTCTCTTCATTAAGTTCTACATAAGAGTGAAATCATATTGTGTCTTTCTCTGCCTGGCTTATTTTGCTTAGCATAATGCTCTCTAGGTCTATCCTTGATGTCACAAAAGGTAAGATTTCCTTCTTTCTTAGTATTCCACTGTGTAAACATACCACAGCTGTTTTTATCCACTCATCTACTGATGAATGCTTGAGCTGTTTTCAATATTGGCTATTATAAATAACACTACAATGAACATATGAGTGCATATACTCTTTCAAACTAGTGTTTCAGGTTTCCTCAGATAAATTACCAGAAGGGGAATTGCTGGGTGATAAGACAGTTCCATTTTTAATTTTTTGAGGGAACTCCATGCTGCTTTCCACAGTTGCTGCACAAATCTGCATTCCCAACAATAGTACACAAAGGTTCCCTTTTCTCCACATCTTCATTGTTATTTGTTGATTTATTGATGGTAGCCATTCTGACAGGTGTGATTTTAATTTGCATTTCTCTGATGATTAATGAAGTTGAGCATCTTTTCATATGCCCATTGGCCATTAACATCATTAAAATGTCCATATTACCCAAAGATTCAGTGCAGTTCTTATCAAGTTACCAATGGCATATTTCACAGAATTAGAACAAATATTCTAAAAATTTATATGGAACCACAAATATAGCAACAGCAGCCTTGAGGAAGAAAAGCAAAGTTGGAAAAATCACACTACCTTATATCAAACTATACTGCCTGGCCATAGTAATCAAAACAGCATGGTCCTATATAGATCAATGGAACAGAATAGAGAGCCCAGAAATAAACCCGTATCTCTATGGTCAATTAATATTTGACAAAGGAAGCAAAAACATACAATGGGTCAAAGATAACCTATTCAATAAATGGCGTTGGGAAAACTGGACAGATTCATCCCAAAAAAAATCCCAAAATAAAACTAGACCACCTTCTTACACTACACATAAGAATAAACTAAAAAATGGATTAAAGACTTAAATGTTGGACTCAAAACCATAAACATCCTAGAAGAAAAGATCTGCAGTAAAATTTCGGACATTTCTTGTAGCAATATTTTTTTTTTCTGATATATGACTTCAGGCAAGGGAAACAAAAGAAAAATTAAACAAATGGAACTACATCAAACAAAAAAACTTTTGCACAGTAAAGGAAACCATCAACAAGATGAAAAGACAACCCACCAAATGAGAGAACATATTCATTGATACACCTGATAAGAGGTTAATATGAAAAATTTATAAAGAACTTATAAAACTCAACACACACACAAAAAAACCACACACAATCAAATTAAAAAATGGACAAAGGACCTAAATAGACACTTTTCCAAAGATATTACTTATTAATTATGTCACTTTTTTATATGATACGATGAGAAGTACATGATGTTAACCATGTGATGTTCATGCCAAAAAATTTTTAACCTGAATCTAATAATGAGGAGTCAATCAAAGAATTCAGATTGTGAGGCAGTCCACAAAACAACTGGTGAAAAAAAGGAGACATCTGTAATACTTTCAACAATAAAGGTAAATTTTTTAAAAGTTGTAAATATAATAAGGGACAAATAAAGTCAATAACTTTTTCTAGAATAAAGAATACCTGCCCAGCTGGTGTGGCATGGTGGTTAAGCTTCAACTCAGGAACCAAGAGATCACTGGTTCAATGCCCAGGTTGCAGGCCAGATCCCCAGTGGGGGGCATGCAGGAGGCAGCTGATTGATGATGTTTCTCTATCATCATCAATGTTTCTGTCTCTCTATCCCTCTCCTGTATTCTCTCTCCGAAAAATCAATAAAAACATATTAAAAGAATACTTAAGAGACATGACAACCAAATGCAAATATGTTCCTTGATTGTATCCTGGGTCAGAAAAAAAGAAGAAAAAGGAGAACCAAGACAACAGCACTTGTCTCCCATAACCACATCAAAATTACAACTATAATATGAACAACTATCATTCAAAACCACCTAAAAGCTGGCTGAATGGAAGTCCTACAACTAGAGAAGTAAAGAAGAAAGCACACTGAGATTGGTAGGAGGGGGCAGAGGCATGAAACCAGCTGGTCCAACACCCAGATGTGGTGTCTTTTTAATTGTTAGAGATATCATGGTTACAGATGCCTCCCATGAGGAGCAAGGGGTCCCAAACCCACACCAGACTCCTCAGCACAAGGTTCCAGTGCTGGGAAGAGAAGTCCCCATAACTTTAAGCTATAAAAACCAGTGGGGATTGTGGCTGAGTAAAACAGAGGCTCCTGGAGAACCAGGGAGTTCCTATTAAAGGGCCAGTGCATGGACTTACTCAGACTCCATCTCTCTCAGCTCCAACACTGAGGCAGCAGCTTGAAAAGAACCTGGGACATCCAGGGAGGAACTGGATTGTCTGGCACCTGGGCTTTCTCCCAGACAAGGGCACTCACAGGGGTCATTGTTCCTGTGCTGGGACCTCCCAGTCACAGAGCTGACTTGGCACCCATATCTGAGTTTCCATTAGCTTGGCTCACACTGTTTGCTCCCTGGTGATTCCCTGAGACCCTTCCTGATCCAATTTGCTGGCCCATCCAAGCTGTTTGCAGTAGCTTTTCCATATGAATGTCCTGCCTTGGTTTAGACTTCAGACTTTCCTAAAACTGTTAAACAAGCAGGAGCTGGCATCAGGGTGCCCCATACCTATCAATAAGAGTGCCCAAGACCTAGCACTAGCATCAGCTTGCCTTGCTTCATAGCTGGGCCTCACCTGGGCACCTCCAAGCCCAATACAAGTAACAGCCATCTGTAGATCTCTCTGTAGCTCCTTCCAGGGCCCCTGGGCAGTGGCTGACATTGCACTTCCCTGGAGGCCCCAGAGCCAGTGCACCCAATGGAGAGCTTCAGACCATACCAGATTACAACCTACACATCCACAAGTGACACATTCAAGGTGCAGACTCAGTGAGCACCAAAACCCCACTGAAACATGTCCTGCTCCATAGGAGTGTCTTCTGAACAGCAGCTCTTCCACTGTAGTTGCAGCTGGTCCTCACAGCCAACTGTCCTGAAGATCAATTCTCCCCAGTGACACCAACAGCAATTAAGGCTCAACTACAACAAGATAATACACTCAGCCCACGCAGGGGTGCACCTAGAGTGCCCAGCTTAGGTGACTGGGAAGGCTGAGCCACTGGACTCAACAGGATACCTACTACAAAGGCCACTCTGCCAATTCCAGGAGACATAGCAGCTCTACCTAATACATACAAGCAAACACAGGGGAGCAGTCAAAATGCAGAAGCAAAGAAACATGTCACAAATAATGAAACAGAAGAACTCTCCAGAAAGAGAAATAAATGAGATGGAAGCAAGAAAACTACTGGATACAGAGTTCAAAACAATGGTTATAAGGTTGCTCAAGAATCTTAATGAGAACTTCAGGGGACTCAAAGAGAGCTTCAAAGGACTTAAT